>JAHLJT010009419.1:98522578-98620939 GCA_031308135.1 Acheta domesticus
AAAATACAATTTTTGTTCTCAATGAAACGTAGGTTCTTAATAAAAAGCAGGTCTTCAAATAAGGTCAGGTTCAATTTTTCAAAAACATGAGTATTTTTTTCGAAAATTGTGTCAAA
Organism: Acheta domesticus; assembly: GCA_031308135.1. Classification (NCBI taxonomy): domain Eukaryota; kingdom Metazoa; phylum Arthropoda; class Insecta; order Orthoptera; family Gryllidae; genus Acheta; species Acheta domesticus. Next base: position 98,522,695 of record JAHLJT010009419.1, read on the forward strand.
TATAAATATTTTATTTTCTTTAAACCATGTTTTCTAAAATTCGCACGTTTTTTATTATATTGGGACCTGAGATAGCACAAAGGGAGCTTAGAGAATGGTGCAGGTTTCATGTTCGTTGAAATGCCTCATTTTGCAGAAATGTTAAAAAATTAAAAATAGTTTGGCGTCTTTCTACAATCACAATTGTGAAGACACGAATGTTTTTTCTTAATGAAAATTGCTCATCAAAAACAGATCTTGAAATAAGGTCAAGTTGAATTTTTTGAAATATGAGTAGATTTCTATAATTTCCTGGCAAACATTATAGTCTTTCGGAATTGACTGCGCTTCGTTTTCGTCGTTTTCTTACAACTACAATGTTAAAAATAAATTTTTCTCAGTTAAATGTATTGATCAAAACTACATCTTCAAATAAGGTTATGATGAATTTTTTCAAAATACGAGTAATTTTTCTATAATTTTGTGACAAACATAGCAACTGTAAATTTACTGCGCTTCTAATTTACGACGCTGGAAACGTCGTAAATTAGAATTTGCAATTTTGTTTATTATTTCTTTGTTCGTTTCTTAAATCGACTATTCGTTATACATTTACACGTTAATATTTTAGAAATTGTTTATTTTGAAATATTTGAAATAAAAAGTAAAAAATATTAATAGCTTTCAGAATAGCGACAATGCAGGGTCTGCAACAATGGAATTCACTTGCTCTCGCGAATATCTGTGACTTACGTGTGATTGTTGCGATCTGATGCAGCTGCATGTAAAGGAGTTTTAATTGTCTAATTTATGATATTTGCATGAAAATGTTTAGTTTTCGCACCAAATGCTCTACCATTTGTAGTGAGTATAGTATTTGTTACATGGTTTTAAAATACTCTTCTCTAATCATGGCTCTATGAATGCATTTCTAATTGTTCAGGGTATCAGGCTTCTTTTTTCCAATACAGGTTTACAAAACTTTTGTATTCTATTTTGTGCAGTTGTAAAATTCACATAGTTCTGGCAACACTGCGATGGAACAGTGAGTTGTACGCTTCTTGGTTGAATTGGACGTTTTAAAATAATATCTAAGATGTCAGTAGCCCATAAAGTACAATATTTCAGTATTACGTAGCTGTTTCCTCTAATACGGGAAAGTAAGTGCTGTTGTAGCACCACTAGTTTTTTCAAACGTCCGTCAGTTTTGTCTCTGAACAACACTAGCACTTAAACCATACGTGCGATTTCTTCCAAACTGGATATTCCCCGGTCAATCTGCTTTCATTCCAGGCGCCACGAATTTGAAAAGCTTTCTTCAAAATTTGGGGGTAATTTACATGAAGCCCCCGGACATTATGAAAATTTTCTCAAAAAGGCTCCTAGTTTTTTCTTTAAAATTCTTGTAATAATAAAGTAAAATACACTCATGAAGATGGCATAGGTCCGATTTTCACGGTTAACTAAATTTTCGAAAATTGCGAGAGTTTGAATTTTATTCTCCGTCTTACTCCAGCTACAAAATTGCAGATAGAGAGTTTTCCTTCAAATAAAATTATTTCTTCGTAGCGAGTTCTTTCTCTAGGGTCATGTACATTTTGTTGAAAATTTTCGTATTTTTCGCGTAATATTGCCTGCAGTATGTGCAATTTAAAAAAATACAAAAACAATATTTTCTCAAAAACGGCTTCAAATCTTTTCTTTAAACTTTTGGTAGGGATAGTGATAAATGTACTCTATGAGATGACATAAACGCCTAATTGCTCTATTCATTTGTTTATTCAAAAATTGCAAAACTTTAATGTTTTTTACTTGTTTCTCAAGTCGTTAATATTTATAACAGCGGAAATTTGTTCATATTATTATATTAACGAGTACATGTGCTTTCAATAATGTCAAGTACAATTTCTCAAAACCCAAATGTTTTCTGTAAAAACTAACTCAAAATTCCACATTTTCAGAACCGCTCAAAAGCTATTTTCTCATAAATGGCTCGAAATGTTTTCTATAAACTTTTGGAACAGACAGATTTAATTACATTATTTAATAAAATGTAAAGTTTATTTTGAGGTATTATTTTGTTTTTTTTCAAAAATTTGACAAATGTAATTTTTTTGAAATATGATTCACATCTTTAATATGCACATTACCAGCAATTTGTAAACATTATTATATTTGTGAGTGTAAGTGCTTCAAATGACTAAATGAAGTTTTTTGAAAACTCGAAATTTTTCTGTGAAAAAGAGCTTCAAATTTCGCATTTTTAGTAGCGCTTAAACGCCGTTTTCTTAAAAACAGATCCAAATTTTTAAAAGAAAATTGCCATTTAGGACTAGGTTTTTGTGTTCTTTAATTTTCTAAAATTAATATTTCCTTTTTACCATTAGGAAACCGAAAATTAAGAAAATATAAAAAAAATGTACTTTTGGCGGCGATAGATGGGAGCTGGCAAAAGTATGTGGCAATTTCAAATAGCTAGCCCAGATCCAAGGAAATAGAAAACTAATATAGGAAAGTCTGTTGCATTTTGCAACAGCAATAGTTCATTATCATGGCCCGGCAATGAATTTCTTTCTGCCAATTCGCCGTTTTTTCACGCAGCATTACTTAACTTTCCCTATACCACGTATATGACTACGTATATGTTCCTGTATGTATCTCTTTCCATCTGGCTGGAGTCGAAGCTTTGAGATTTTGAAAAACATTATTGAAAATTTCGGGGTACATTACATGAAGTTCTCCCGGACATTTTCAAAATTTTCTTATAAATGTCTCCATTTTTTCTTTAAATTTATTGTAAGAATAGATTAAAATACACTTATAAAGGTGGGGTACATCCGATTTTGATGGTTAACTTTGAATTTTCGAAGACACCAGAAATTTGAATATTTTCGGCGTCTTCCTACAACTACAAAATTGAAGATAGAGATTTTCCCTTCCAAGAAAATTTGTTCATGATAGTGTGTTCTTTCTTTAAGGTCATATGTGCAGTTTTAAATGTCAATATGTGCAGTCTTAAAAAAATACAAAAACAAGATTTTCTCAAAAAAGGCTTCAAATTTTTTCTGCAAAATTTTGGTTGGGATAGCACTAAATGCACTCTATGAGATAACATAAAACGCCATATTGCTTTATTCTTTTGTTTTTCAAAAAATATAAAAAAAATTTCTTGTGTCTCACGTTAATATTACATAAGCAGTGACTTTTTGACATTATTATATTTATGTGTACATGTGCCTTAAATAATTTCATACAAAGTGTCTCGAGAATTCAAAAGTTTTCTGTGAAAACTAACTCATAATTCCGCATTTTTGGAAACGCTCAAACGCCAGTTCTGATAAATGGCTCCAAATTTTACTTCAAACTTTTCGAACGGGTAGTGCTAATTCCACTCTTCAAAATGAAGTAAAGTTCATTTTGCGGTATTTTTGTTTTTTAATTACACAATTGTAATTGTTTTAGAACTTCTCTCACACGGTTAATATGCACATTACCAGCAATCTGTAAACACTATTGTATTTGTGAGTGTAAGTGCAACAATGTCTTCAAATGAATTTTTTCGAAAACTAAATAACTTTCTGTGCAAATGAGCTTTAAATTCGCATTTACAGTCGCGCTGAAGCGCCATTTTCTTAAAAAGTCTATTCTTGACAAGGATGAACGACTCACTCTGAAATGCAGCCTCGCCCACGGTGTAAGATACATTTCTTACACCGTGGCCTCGCCTGCACTGTGAATCAGATGCACAGGGAACCATTACATCCAGCGTGCCTATGAAATAGCTGAACTGTTACTGAACATTGTTCTCTTCGGTGTTTTTAAGAGAACAAGATTAATTAATTAGCATAGTAGTTTTATTTATGTTTTATTACCTATTTTAATGGATTTTGCAAATATATATTTGCAGCCAATTTAGGTTAGGGATTGTGGTGGTTGAATGCACAAGGATGTGACCGTGCATACGACATCCGTGTTGAGGAATGGTGAGCACAACGCGATCCAAGTAAGAGCCTACACAATTATAGAATTGCATAGTGCCGTGGACAAATTGAAAACTAGAAATATACAGACTAAAAATCTCTGAAAAGGAAAATATAATTAAAGCATTCTTTCAGAAACCTACTCTCAGCATCATTACGAACATTAAAAAATCTCAGAGACATTTTAATAATAAAATTTGTGAGCATGAATTATGGATATGCGGATGTAAAAGTCTTAAAACACTATTTTACTGATCTTGTACGTTTTCAAAAGTAAAAAGGATGGAATTTCAATGTTTACGCAGATTTAAATAATATTTACAAGGCTTTCAAGACACATAAGTATTCATACACTCATATAGCGCGTGAGAAGCGCTCAAGAATGTTTGGAAAATCTGCAATGATTGAATTTTATTTAAACACTCAAAACAGGCTGTGTTGAGCAGTGCAGCAGTGATATAAGGAAAAATAGGGAAATTCTGTCATACTTCATTCGAGTTGTATGCTTTTTCGGGACAGAAGGACTTGCATTTCGTGGCTATGAGAAAATAGGGGATCATCAAATACAGAAAAGTTCATAGAATTAATGAAACTGAATTAATGAAATAAGTGAATTAATGAAAAACGATTAAACTCTCAAGGAAAATTCCACTGTGTCAGGCAACCTCACCAGAAATTCAAAACGATTGGATTTCAGTTGTGAGTATGGTAATGAAATTAAAAATGAAATTTCTAAAGCCTCTTTTGTCTCATCGACACTCGATGATACCCGTAATGTAAGCAGCAAATTGCGTTACGTGTTTGTAAATTGATTTATTTTCCCTTTCCTATTGTTTTTTTTATTATAGATCATTACCTCCCATTTTATAAATTATGCCTTTTCTAATTGGTCTGGAATCAAATCAATTGGACAATTCTTAAAATAATTTAGTTAGGGAGTGTTCGTATTATTCCAGTACGGGGGTACATATTATATTTTGCTATGCCAACTTCAGTCAACTTTTTCTAACCATCATCCTGTACATGAAGTACGTGAACAATTATTACTTTTACTGGATCATTTTTAATTTTAAATACACAAATTATTTGTGTGTGCTCCAATTGATCAAAGTGTCCGAAATGGCATTGGTGAATGAAGAATATTTTAGTGTTTTAAATTATTTTATTTCTCGGGTTACATGTCCTAAGCCTAAAATCAGGCTACGCTACTGATAATAACTTGAAATGTCTTTCCAGCTTTTGATGAGTGGGATGTATGTGGTCAATCGTTTGTATTTTTAACGGCTGGATTTGAGACTTCGGCCACTACAATCAACTATGCCCTCTTCGAGATTGCTCAGAACAAAAACGTACAAGAGAAACTACGCAAAGAGCTTCAGAACGCAACAAGCGATGGACACTTTTCCTATGAAACACTTCATGGATTGAAATATCTGGACATGGTGATGCAAGGTATGTTCAAAAGGAACTTTTTATATAGTTTTCTTATAATTGTTGGCGGCCTTTTAATGCGGGATTTTAAACTGCAGTGGGACGCCAATTATCCGAACGTCAAATATCCGAACTCATATTTTCTCTAAATATTAATTTTTTAATTAGGTACCTATACTAGACATATTCATTTCCTGTGGTTATACTGAAAATTGGAAACGATTCATTATATGATTGACAGCGATAAAACATTAACGAGATACTGTATTATAGTCAGTCATCTGGCCTCATTTAACTTTGCCAAATCCGCCAATAATTGATTAAGAACTTGGAATGTTTATTATTAGCAGAAAAACGCTTTTCACCACCTTTAAGTGCAAGAGAACTAACGGTACATTCTCAAACAACCGATTGTAAATGTTGTCACTCACTCGGAATGTTCATTGTTGACAGGAAATCCACCGCCTTTTAGTGCGACGGTAGCCTACATAGACATTATGTTCAGTTATCCGAATTATCCCGATTAGGTTGGATAATCGACGCCCCACTGTACCTAGATCTCATCACAACTTTGTAGTACCGGCCGATAACTAGAATAGCTAACTTCCTTTGTACACATTACACTCCTTCTTACCTTATAGTACATATTTGCATTTCACATTTTCAACGTATCTTATTCCTCTCATTATCTCTTTTCTAACATACCCAGTGTCTCGTTTTAATTAAATTATTACCCGGTCGCCGTTTTGAGAAAATATTAAAAATATACAAACATGTAAAAATGATATTGGTATAATACAATTTTCTCAGAATAAATATCACGAGAGATAACTAAACAATTAAATTAATTGCAACTATGTGTAAATGTTCTGTAACGGACTTCGATTTTAACGATATTATTTTTATTTTAATCTTTTCAAAACTTATCAAATTATCACATTTAGTCGTGGATTCTGACATACAGCATTAATCGTCTTACCTATTGCATGCCTAAGAGTAATTCTATACAGAATTATGATTACTGGAAGTTGTGTCGAAGAAAAAACTTACTATTGAACTGATGACAACTACAATGAATTATCAGCCCTTTATCTTTTAAAAACAATCAGATTTACCATTTATTACCATTACTAGCTGAACCCGTGCGATTTCATCGCTCAGAAGTAAGTGCTATAGGAAAGTGAGGACAGAAATTACTGTATATCCACAACAATAATTAAGTTTCGTATTTACCAAGATCTTTAAGGCCAGTAAATATATGCAGCAGAGTTGGGCAGTATCGAAAATACTTGTATTTAAAATGCGTATTTTCAATACTTTTGTAATATGTATTTTGTATCGAAAATACATATTGAAACATGTATTTTGTATTTGTATCGAAAATACTTTCTGATAGTATTTTGTATTTTCAAAATACAAAAATACTTTTTCTTAATCCGTCACAAACATTGATTGGGCAAGTAAATGGAGAGGGTCCCGCCACGTGGACCACTGGGACCGGACCTCCGGTTCCTCCGATAACGTTTTTACTTTCCCGTATACGTACGTATACACGGAGTACGTACACACTCCCTATACGTAGTATAGGGAAAGTTATGTAATGCTGCGCGAAAAAATGGCCAATTTTCGGCGGAAAAAAATTAATTGCCGGGCCGTGAAAACGAATAAGTGGATAAAACCAGTTGCTAAATTAAGAAAAAAAAATCCTCTATCTCGTGGTGTGGTCAAAATCCATGATTTGTTGCTTCTTTATACTTAAAAATCGATTGACGGCATTCCGTCCGTCTGTCCGTCTGTGGTCAACGCTAGCGCCTAAACCGTTCAGTCGATTTCTTCAAAATTGATATTCCCCAGTCGATCTGATTTTAGTCGAAGCTTTGTGATTTTGAAAAAGATTCTTTAAAATTTGGGGGTACTTTATATGAAGCCCCCCGGGGATTTTCAACATTTTCTCAAAAACGGCTCCAAATTTTTTCTTTAAATTTCTTTTATGAATAGAGGAAAATACACTTTTTAACATGGCATAGGTCCGATTTTCACGTACAGCTCTGAATTTTCGAAAATTGTGAAAGTTTGAATTTTTTTCGGCGTCTTTCTCCAACTACAAAATTGAATATAGAGATTTTTTCTTCAAATAAAATTTGTTCTGCATATTGAGTTCTTTAATAAAGGTCATGTAAATGTTTTTCACAATTTTGGTAGTTTTCGTGCAATATGTGCAATTTTAAAAAATTACAAAAACAAAATTTTCTCAAAAACGGCTCCAAATTTTTTCTTTAAACTTTTGGTAGGGATAGTGGTAAATGTACTCTATCAATGACATAAAAGCCATTTTGGTCTATCGGTTGGTTTTTTCAAAAATTACAAAAATGTAAATTTTTTACCGGTCTCTCACGTCGTTAATATTTACATTATCGGCGACATTTTTTTACATTATTATATTTACGAGTATATATGCTTTAAGTAATGTCAAGTAAAGTTTCTCGAAAACACTACCGTTTTCTGTGAAAAGTAGCTGAAATTTCGGCATTTTCAGAAATGCTCAAACGCCATTTTCTCGTATATGGCTGCAAATGTTTTCTTGAAACTTTTGTAACGGATAGTGCTAATTACACTCTTTAGTATAGCGTAAAGTTTATTTTGAGTTTTTTTTCAAAAATTATATCAATGTAATTTTTTTGAAAGATCTCTCACATCTTTAATATGCACATTATCCGCAATTTGTAAAGGTTATTATATTTGTGAGTGTAAGTGCTTCAAATAACTTCAAATAAAGTATTTTGAAAACTCAAAAATTTTCTGTGAAAATGAGCTTCAAATTTCGCATTTTTAGTAGTGCTAAAACGCCATTTTCTCTTAAACGGCACATAATTTTTTTAAAAGAAAATTGCCATTTACGGATAGGTTTTTGTGTTCTTTAATATTATGAAATTAATGTTTCTGTTCTACCAATAGGAAACCGAAAAATTAAGAAAATGACAAAAAAATGTACTTTTGGCGATGATAGATGGTAGCTGGCAAGAAAGAGTATGTGGCAATTCCGAATAGCTAGCGAAGACCCAGGAAAATAGAAAACTAATACGGGAAAGTTTGTGCCATTCTGTAGCACCACTAGTTTCTAGAGGTCTGCATTCTCCGCGATTTTTACCGACCAGCGCTCGCTCGCCTCTCTTCTCTCGAGACCACGCTTTCGACTCTCCTTCGCAGCCGGTTGCGGACTCCTGTGAGCCGGCGGCCGACCGAGACTCGGCCGGTCTCGACAACCGGCCGAGACTCCACAACCGGCGGACCCCGTTCAGGCGAACTGCGCCACGTAACAATCGGCCGACACGTCGGAGTAAATATCTAATGCCAAGTTTCAGGAAAAGGAAGGAGTATTGAAAGGTTTTAAAATAAATGACCAATAATTTTGTTTTTTCAAAATTTAATATATAGAGGAATTTTAATATTAATTTTCAAATAATAAATTTTAATATAAAAAAGAATAAAAAGCTTTAACAATTGACTCCTCGGGCGCACTGGAGAACCTCTAGTGGATTTATTACAGTTCTGTCTGTGACTTCAAAGAAAAGGCACTCAAAAGTTTTAGAGATAAATTCCGTTCTTTCAAATGACTAGGTATGGATGTTTCAGAAATTGCCTATTTTATTCTAATGAACATAAAATTATTAATTTTTCTTCATTTTGTATGGTGCAATATGGAGCAAATACAAATGCTATGCAAAATTTAGATGCAAGTGCAATGAAATATATTAGTACCTTTCCCTTCCAATTTTGTATTTTTATCGTCTTTTTCCAAATATTTTTGTTGTTGGTGTTGTTGTTGTAATTTTCAGGCATTTGAAACGCAGGTCTTAGTTTCTTAACCCGGCAGTAGGCGTGAGGGGTGCCTCAGTCACCTCAGCATTGTTTTGAGCTCATTGTACTTTTAGTTTTATTTATAATCTTGCGAGCTTTTCAATATCTTTTGAAGAAAGCTTTGTGCACATATCTCGACCCTTCTCTTTCAACTGCTTCCTGTCCTTTCCTGGAAATTTCGTCGCAAAGGCGATGGCGTGCTGCGTGGGAGCCACCGAGTCACCTCGCACAACCTTTGTTATCGCTTCCTGCCACGCTGTTCACAGTAGTTCACCTAAAGGAAGGGTGTCTCGTGGAGCTTCAATACTACTCCACAGAAATCAATGATTCACAATTTCAGCTTTTACGATTTGTTAATTATAATTAATCGCTTATCTTGTATTGAAACGAAAAATAATGGAGTAATTGAAAAACATTGTACTCGTACATATAAAAGTTTATATGCATCATTTCGTGTATACGTACTTTTGACGAATTTAAAATAATGTTAAACGTGTGTATATAATAGTAAATAATGTATTTTGAATAATTGAGTTGAATAGGCTGATGTGCTGTGACCGCTGTTGTTTGGCTGCCGACTGAGTCGACAAATTCAGAGGCCATGGCGGCTTACATCAACTATTTCACAATAAATTAGTACGCCCAATAACGACAAGACGTTCTGACGCAAGGAAAATAGTACCCACCTAATTTTTGTGTAGCATATGGGTTTTTCTTATTTACTCGTGAAATTATAACCAAATATTCATTGTATTCAATAAATATGCCTTATATTCGGGTTTGTAAGAAACTTAAATGACATTCCAATTGGTACGCAACGAATTATCTTCCCTTAAGCACTATAAATATATAAAAAATATAAAAATTATGCAATAAAGATTTAAATTTATTTTCAAAGTCTTTGTTTGCCTTAATTCTTTCAAAAAATGTATAGTTTGTCTCTATCAAATTATTTTCAGTCAATCGATAAATTGTTACTTTTCAACAAATTAATCGTTTAATTGAATTGTATTTTCTTTCGATTACAATGAATTGAAAGAGTTGCGATCACTACATGCGGCGACTTTATATTCTGTACATGGATTGAGGGGCGAAGCAACCGTGCAGTCCGGCGCCGGTCGAGTGGTCGTGTGGCCGTGCGGCCGAGCGGCCGAGCGCTCGAGCGCTCGGGCGCTCGGGCGCTCGGCGACTCCCGGGTCCCGCCGGGTCTCGGCGACCGCAAGGCGGCCGGTCGAAATGTCCGTTTAACAGCTATCTCTCCCCCCCGAACAAGATCCCCTCCCTTCCCCGAGCGTCGGCGCGGACCCCGAGAGTCTCGAGCGGTTGTTTTCGCCTGTTTGCAGAGCTCTAGTTTTTTCCCTCCGTCGGTTCAACCGGAGGAGCGCTGTAATCACTGTGGTAGATATATTTCTTACACTATAGCTGTAATCGCGAGCACAGTTTCAATTTCTCGGAGAGCAGGCTCCGCGTCCCAGAACAAGTGCTGCCCATGTGTGTGCCTCGTGGCCCTGTGGTTGTGCGCAGTGATCAAAAACTTGTGCTTGCGGTGTTTTTAAGAACCGATATTTCGTTATGGTATATTTAGGTAAAAATCTATTTTTTCCCTGGGTACCTTGTACTAATTGAAGCTTTATATATACATTTTAAGTTTATTTGAACTAAAATCCGTCAATTTTATAGCGCCTAAAAGAGCCTATTTCAATATTAATGCCTATTTGTGCCTATTTTACGTCTAAAAACCTAAATGAGACTAATTTTTCTAATTTCTATTGTCTATGGCTTCTTTTTTTTCTTCTAGTGTCGGCACAACAGACAAGAATGATATCAATTTTAAGTTACTTTTAACCACCTAAATTGCATTCGTCCTCTTTTTATCCCCTTATCTCGCCTGTAAGAGAGCGAGAAATGAATATACCGGACATGGATCTAGCGATAAAGCCTCCACGTCACTACTTCCTGACTTTGTGGAGAAGCTGCCTCCGTTTCTAAGAAAAAGCGATTGAATTTCCCCGAAAGCAAAGTGATCTTGACTTATAAGAAACATTCATTTTCTCTTGAAAACTTGGAGAATGTATTAGTAATTTATTGTGAGGCAATATACGATAGTAATAACTCTTTTTTAACTATAAACAAAGTTGTTCATAAATAGTATTATCGCAAAATGTTCAATTCTGATTCTACGTAATATTGAATTATGTTATCTTTGAGAAATATAACCAATGGTCAAAATTGAGTTTTCTTGTAAGTTTCGAGTTTAATTAGTGCCTATTCTACCATTTAAAATGGCCTAACAGATGCTGAAATAATCTAATTTACATACTTAAAATGCGTATTTTTAAAACCTAAAAATCCGCGGTATTCATCAGATATCCATATCATTTGTAATGTACGTTCATACTTTAAGTGTGAAAGGCATCTTGGTTAATTGTCTATAACCCGCAATATTTGTCCCAAACTATCACCTCCCAAGAATTCATGGTAAGATCTTTAAACTCCAAGTATTCCTTCGGCTCTTAGCATGGACAAAACTTAAAATACGAGCATACATCACAAATAATAGGGGCCTTCCATAAATTACGTAACGCAAATTTCGAGTATTTTCAATACCCCCTCCCTCCTTGTAACGCACTTCCCTATCTCTATGCAAAGCAGCATAACGCTGTCTCACACCCCCTCCCTCCCCCTTTAGCGTTACGTAATACGGATACCTGAAATGGGTTGAAAATTTCATTTGAAACATTTTTGTATAAAGAAAGTTATATATTTTTAATAATAAAATTTTAAATGTTATGTGATCTTTTATTGAACGTGAATGATTGTATAAAAGAGAAAACAATAGGATAGAGCATATTATGTGTACAACACCGTTGGTTGTATTTTGTATTTTCAAAAGTATTTTAAAATACTATTTTGTATTTTGTATCTACAATACTTCTATGAAAGTATTTTGTATTTGGTATCTAAGCACACTGACACATTCCTATTTAGCTTAGTTTACTAGTAGCGAAATATTACAATTTTAATAATATTTTGTAATTAACTGCATAAGCCCAGTGATACTTGGGAAACTGAGGCCAATGAAACGATAAAATTAAAATCTATGAAACGTTTATGGTAGACTGTGGAATAAAGATACTTGCAATCCTTCATCTTTTGCATTGCCGAATAAAAACACTCAACAGAAGCTATGTACTAAGCGACCCCAAGTAGACTCAAATTACATTTTTTCTTAATCTTGTGTAATACGCATTTTTTTCTTTCCATTTCAGAAACCTTACGAAAATATCCTCCACTTCCATTCCTCGATAGAAAATGTAGCAAAGCATACACTTTGCCTGCTACAGATATCACTTTGGAAGAAGGATCTCGCATAATGGTTCCACTCCACGCGTTACAAATGGACCCAGAATATCACCCCAATCCCAAGAAATTCTATCCTGAGAGATTTTCCGAAGAAAACAAGAAAAGATCATCAACTACACACATATGCCCTTCGGTGAAGGACCGCGAAGCTGCGTGGGTGAGTAGACGTGCACAACAAATCTCGTAATTCTCATAAAAACTAGCTTTTCCAAATAGAATAGGATTGTTATAATTCCATTTGTTGGAACTTATAAAATGAACTAATTAGGAACAATCATGTTTCAGGGATGCGCTTCGCTTTTATGCAAGTGAAATCTGCCATAGCTCACCTGTTGATGAAGTATACAATTGACCCGTGCGACACAACGCCCCAAGAAATCAAGTTCAACCCGCAAACATTTTTGCTGCAGCCGAAAGAGAAAATTCAGCTAGTTTTCAACCCGCTTTCATGATTGCCTGTGGATTATTACAGGCGTTCTCTCTCCAAGACTAATGTTAATTCCAGATTTTACTAAACTTGTAACGGTAAAGGGAATATGATGAAAATTAAGGCTAAGCGTTTTACTTCACGGCTCTGAAGAATTGTTTCATTACATACTGTTCCTAACGCTGGTTGAAAACTTCTGGCGACTCCAAAATTCGTTTCAGAATAGGGTAAGAACTGCCCACAGGAGAATTTACCTTAATTTACTTATCGTTCTAGTATAAAAGTTCTATTTTTATCGTCAGATACTTGGTCGATTATTACTTATACCTTTATCGTCGGAAAATGGGGATTCTTGAGTTTTTTGCTTATTTTTACTTGCTCGGGCTTCTTAAAAAAGAGAAAGCTATGTAATGTTGCGCGAAAAAACTGGGACTTTTCGGCAGAAAAACTCTTTTTACAGGGTTCTGATAGCGAAAAAGTGGATAAGTCCTGTTGCTAAATTTAGAAAAAAATTCTCTAACATGTGGTGCAGCCAGAATCCGTGTTTTATGGCTTCTTGATACCGAAAAATCGATTGACGCAAAGTCTATTCGTCTGGCCATGAAAAACGCTAGCGACTAAACCGTTCATCCGATTTTCTCCGACCCGCTCTGAAAATCTTTTGCTTCCGAATAGTAATTTCATAAGTGGTTTGAATAAGGTGGATGCTACGTATGATAGAATGTGTGTATTATTTCATATTTCTTTGTTCACTTCTTACATTGGAGATTTTGTTATACGTTTACAAATTAATCTTTATCGTTACTATACGTTATTATATCGTTATTATACGTTAATCTTTTAGAAATTATATAAAACCTATTTGAAATAAATATGAAAAACAGATTGTTAACTTTTAGTCGCCTGCTCCCAAATTAGGTAGTTGGATACTACGTAAGTTAGAATTTGTATATTATTTCTTATTTCATTTTATTATTATTATTTTCCCATTACATCACGACTAAAGATGTTATGAGTCGGCTGAATATAAGATCTACTCCAGGTTGCAACCAGCTACCTAAGGAGCAGATCCGGTGACTATCAGTGCCTCTACAATACTTTACGCAAAATGTGTGCTGTTCCAAACAAAGCAATTTCTTGCACTTCCCAGTCTTCTGAATTACCAGGGCGTTTAGACAAGTTCTTACTCAAATTTTGCGGAACAAATCCCAGAGCTCCGATAACTATCGGGACGACCTGTGCTTTTACGCCCCACATTCGGCTGATCTCGATTTCCAAACTCTTGTATTTAAGACGTTTCTCTGCCTCCTTGGTAACGACGTTTTGATCGCAAGGTACAGCAACATCGATAAGTAAACACGATTTTTTCGCCAAATCCCGGATAACTATATCCGGTTTGTTTGCCGCTATCGTGCGATCAGTTTGAATTTGTTGGTCGTACAATATCGTACACAATCCAACAGATGTCACCGGTTTTGGTGAGTGTTCGTACCATTTGGGGCATGTGTTTGGAACTTCGAGGGCGGTACAGATCTGCCAGTGGAGGTAGCTACACACCCTGTCATGTCTTTTAAGGTATTCGGTCTTTGCTAGAATTGGACAAGCTGAGACAATATGATCAATGGTTTCTACTTGCTCCTGGGAAATTCGGCATTTGTCATCTTGGGAAATTTTGAGAACCTCTTTATCATAATGTCGTGTTCTCAACGCCTGATCTTGAGCACCTACTAGAACTGCTTCCGATTCTGGCTTCATTCTTCCCCTTTTAAGCCACATAAATGATTGATCTTTATTGATCTGCACCTTGTCTATTCTTTTTTAGATATTGTCCATGGAGGGGTTTGTCCCTCCACTTCTTCTTTAACATTTTTTGTGTCTCACATTTCATGTTTAGTAGTACCAGAAGTTCAGTGTCTGAGTTATTTGACGTGTCTTGCATAGTTTTCTTTGCAATGCTTTTTGCTACACTAACAATCCCTCTGTTTCCCATTCTTCGGTCAGATTTCATGACCTGCCTCATTAGAGGGTCATCTCTATGACTGACTACATACTTTCCCATTCCAACTATTGCATTGTGCCAGGAGGCTTCAATTTGTCTGAGGCCTCTTCCTCCATCCTTACGTGACACATAAAGTCTATGTACATCATCTCGAGGGTGGGCGACATGATGCATTGTTAGCAGTTTTCTGTTTTTTCGATCCATGATGCGGATTTCTTGCTCAGTCCAGTCCACTAGTCCGGAAATGTACTCTACTACAGACACCGCCAGACCACCAATTGCAGAAACTCTATTCCTGGAGTTCAGTGCAGACTGCAGGACAAGTCTCACTCTTCTGTAATACTCCTTGCGAATTCACTCCTTCATTGTGTCGTTCGAGATGGTCTCACATTCTCCAATGCACAGATATTTGTAAGTTTTACCTGGCTCAAGATCTTGAATCACAGTGTGCATATCAACTTCAATGCTCTCCGACGTTGTCAGTATGCCTCCTTTTAAATTGAGCACTTTGACAAATTTTGCACATTTGTCAAGACCAAACTTTCATGCAGATGTCATTGCTAAAGTCATTCACGACAGACAGCATTTGGGAGAGAATCGCTTCATTCTTAGCTAACACTTTATTATCATCCATGTAAAACAAATGTGAAACGGGCCTTTCATCACCATGGAGCTTGTAACCAAAGTCAGCTTGTGACAACTGTCTAGATAGTGGGATCAAACTAATGCAAAACAGCAGAGGGGATAGTGAATCTCCTTGAAAAATACCCCTGTTGATCTGAATACTTCTGGTTTCTACAGCTTCCTTTCTGCTCTATATTAGTAACCTGGTACTCCACGAAATCATGCTAGCCTTGCAAAGTTCATTAAGTCTAGGATGAAATCGATAGATCTCCAGGGTCTTCAAAATCCAATCGTGTGGTACACTATCAAAGGCTTTTTGGTAGTCAATCCAAGCCATGCTCAAATTACGTTTTCGTTTCTTTACATCATCCAAGATGACTCTATTCAGTAGCAAGATTTCCTTACAGCCATAAGAACCTTTACAACATCCTTTTTGTTCAGCTGGCATTAGAAATTCTTCTCTAGATGTCTGTACATTTTGTCAGCTATGGCTGAAGTTATAACTTTGTACAGTACTGGCAGACAAGTGATTGGCCTGTAGTTCTTCTCCAAAGACCTGTCTCCCTCTTTGGGTAGCAGATACATGATGCCGCGTGTGAGTCATTCCGGGAGTTCCTTTGGATTTTCTAAAATTTCATTAATAGCCTTTGCTAGATGCGGATGTAAATGCTGTTAGTTTCTTAATCAAATAAATATGGATCTTATCATTCCCGGGGGATTTCCAGTTTCCCGTGTTCTTAATTGCTTGGAAGAGGTCTTTTTCCGAGAATTCGTGAACATCTTGCACTGTTTCCACAAGTTCATTTGCAGCATCAACTTCAGATTGAAGCTAAGATACACGTTTGTTGTAGGATCTGCTCTCTTCCCAGATTGCTACCCAAAATGCGTCGACATCATCTTTTGAAGGAGTGACAGCATTGCCATTCGGTTTCTGAGTCAGATTGCGATAGAATTTCTTCTGTTTCAAACAACTTCCGTCTGTTTCAAACAACCGATTCTGCACACGGAAATCTATTCTACGTTTGTAACGTCAAATTCGGTGAGCCCATGCTTGAATTTTCTCTTTTAGCTTCTCAACTACCATTAGCCTGCTGGTGTCATTTTCAATTTGGTATTTTTGTTCAACACTGAATATTTTTCGTTGAACTTTAGAGGTGTGCGTTGATTTAGAAGAATGCCTCAGCTAAGAGTGATATTTCGCGCCGGGTGTCGGCTATCCGTTTCATAATTCTCTTCATCCATGGGGGTACAGAGCGGTTTACTCTGTTTTGCTGTCGGCCGTCGGTGTTCTTGGCTTGCCCCAAAATTATCTGAGATACTAGATATCCAGTTGCTTATATGATGTGATTGATTTCAGTAATATCTAGATCCTTGCCTGGGCTCTCTACCACCTCATTTAAGACAGAATTCACTGTTTCTATCACTCTTTTAGCTTTGGCATTTTCGTATATTCTCCTCAACGGTTCGCGAGATTCAAACGGAAGTTGACTAACTCTATCTCCAATGGCCAGATGAATTTTCACCATTGACGTGTGTTTCACTGGAAAGAGATGAACCTTCCACGGGATCATCATTTTCAAGTTCTACATGTTCGTCATGTGGATAGTTCGAGCGAAGTACATACTCCGCATTTCTCTCAATGCCAGCAAGTTGTTCTACTGTGAATTTTCCACTGCTGAGTATGTATCGTCGTCGACCTTTAATTCATCCCGGGGCCATCTCTGATGATGGCTTCGAGCTACTGTCGGCTCTGGGTCCCTGGGACTAACATCCGTGGGATGGCCAGACGTCAAGGTGACATTAGCTCGGTTTCTGAGCAGATATGGGACATTGGTAAAACAAGGCACGTTAAGATTCATTACATTTATTGTTCTATCCATTTTGCTAATTGGTTTGAATTGAAGATTCGCAGGACGCAAGTTCGAGTTCACAGATCACACTTAACCCTCGGGTTGTTTCCTGCCATCCGTTACTGCGACCCACAGTGGCCTCGGGGCATCCCCCTGCAGGGCCCAGCAAGGGGTCCCTCCGATCGCCAGTCGGCATTACTAAACCCTACGGGATTTTCACAGACTGCTGAAGGCAGCCTCCTTCGCTGGCTAATGCAAAGTTCGGGCTCCCACTGTAATCAGTGGCCTGGTGTGCCAACCCAGTTTCTCTCCTGTACCCTCTATGGGCCGACAACAGGAAGTCCAAAGATTCATGACTCTTCCCTCTCTACTTACTTCCCACTCTCCTCAAAATGGAGTACTTCTTCGTCTGACCCTTCACCTTCAACCTATTTGGTAAGGGAGGCCCTACCGGTAGCTAGGCTACGACTGACAAAACTTTAAGGCTCATGGGGGTGCTCAAGCTCCACCACCAACTGCAAGGTCGTGTACTCCCTAGGCGGAGTTGTTGTTGTTGTTATCATTATTATTATTATTATTATTATTATTATTAATTACATTTATATTATATTTCTGTTTTTTCATTTTAAATTGTGTCCTTCAATTGTGTTAAAAGTGAAAACCAATAGATGAGCGGTTATTGTCGGTTGGTGTAACCCATTGTTGTAACGCCGCACTGATAAGGCGACGATGATGGCTGTGTTATGTTGGCAGGAATATAAACTAATATCTTTATATATTTGTAGAATATTACAATACCATAATATTTAATAATAACTATTATGTTACTATTACATGTTACTACTAAATGTTCGTGAAGATACTGCACACCTTATACAATTAATTCAATGCCAGAAATATATTTTTATTTTCTCGCGCTTTTTGATTTAAAGTTTTGGATAAAAGAAATGTATTGCTTGAAACTAATTTTCGTAACAAATGTTCTACGCAAAATGAGCACGCCACTGGGTTTCATCGGACACCTGACATCTGACCTTGCACAATCACTCCTGTCGCTTTTGAACTTACGTAATTTCGCTAGACCGCTCCGCCACCCATTGTGCATGTGACATGGAATTAATTTCGTTTTGAAAAAAACTTATATCTTGAGGTAACGACATGTACCCTCTTTTGAAAATGATCTGCCAGTTTTTGTTTCAATTGACTCAATGTTAATTTTTTGGATAGTATGAGCATATTTTATTGATCGTTTTAAAGGTATCTTCTCCTACACTCGACAAAAAATGAGCACGCCACTGGGCTTTATCTGACACCTGATGTGCTTATAAGGCCTGGTCAAAACGTTCTATGTAAATTACTTGCATAGGGTAAATTACTTACGTACTATACGAAATTACTTCCAGTCCGAAGGAAGGCATACGAAAATTTTTTCGACCTTTAAAACCTATCGGATTTGAATCCGAGAACTAGGGATCGATAGGCTAAATTTTACACCACCGAAGTCACAATGGATAGAATTGGATATGAAGTAATTGTGAAGTAAGGTTCAGTGGCAGCAAGGATCGCGTATGTTAATATCACACCACCATCACCCACAAATGTAACCCAGCTGCAAACGTGGTTAGTCCTCTTTAGGAAAATTAAATAAATCATGTTCAGGCCGAATCCACACTTCAGGGGTGTTAGGTCAGGAATCAGTTGAGTAAAACTAAGGATTTGTGCGTTTGTGGCTCCTTCACTTAACAAGTGGCATATATCTCCCTATATTGCTCCAATTAAATCACACACTCCAGGGGATGAATGCGGTGGGGGGTCTGGGGTTACGGAAGTAGGCGTAACAACGGTTCCAACTTTTCCTGCTACGGTAGTTGAAGTAAAACTGAGGAACGTACCGCGACAGCACTTATTTCAAATGAAGTATTTATATACCCTTTCATATGTGAGTCCAGAGATAACATTGTAAGATTTTTGTTGTTTTAGACAAACATCGGGCACCTCCTCGACACCTGTACCATTCTTAAACAGTTTTTGCAACGATCCTATTAAATCTTAATTCTTAGTTGGGTACCAATTTAGAGCTCAAAAGCTTATAATCTTCGGAATTAGAGGCGACACGTACTACGGTCACGTATCCGTACAAACACCGTGGCAAAAACATTGTTTTCGTCTAATCCTTGACTCCAAAGGATCAGAATATTGTATGCATGAAAATGAAACCATAGATAAAATGGTCTGTGAGGAAATATAACCTTCCACTAATGACAATTTACATCCCATGCATAGAAAATAAAACTTGATTGATAATTTTATTATCAGAATGATTATTTTATTCGAATTGCATAATTTTAAAATCTTATCAAGCAATTGAGATTCTCATGTTCTAGATTCCTTCTCTTTTTAATGTGTCGATTAAAATGTTCGCAAGAGTTTCATATTTCCCGCCATATTTCCCACACGTGCTAACAGCGCTTGGTCTCATTGTGCACATTAGCGCCATCTGCTAGCGCTTATACACACTATCTCGTCGACAGAGCGCAGCACGCGCAAAGCGAAGATTCTGAAAGTTCAAAAGCTACCAGTGGAGACCGAATTCTCACTTCTCAAAACAATAGAGAAGAGCCGCAAGTAGCCGAAGTATAATCCGGAGTTCACAAAAAATACTACAATTAAAAAATGCGTTAAAATGTAAAAAATAAAATTTCAAATATACAAAACTAGTCAAAAATTGTCAACAAATTTCATTAATTACTATTAATTAATTAAAAACGATTAAAACATTTTCCACATTCAGTACAAATTTACTTCCGTGAAGTTTCAATTACGCGCTCAAATACATTTTAAAGAAAAGCTGACGTCCTTTAAAACGATGTGTAATTTGAGTAATACTGATTATCCCATTTGTGGGCATGTTTCCCACTTCCTAACGTATACATAATCTGTGCTTCACTAAAGTGTCTCCAGAGTCCGTGGGAAGCTCCCTGCCCATCAATGTGATGTGCTGCCACCTACGTTTGACTACCGCAAGCGTTTCAGGTTGGTGTATTGCACGCAATTTCGAGTCTCGATTGTGGGGACCGCGAGTTGTAAAGTGTGTTACAGCCCAGCAGTGAGCACATTTTCACCCTGTTTTGTGAATTTTCGAATATCTTTATTTATCACGTAGTTAGATACAAAGATAAAATTATAATTGGTGCTCTATGCTATTACTCGGCTACACGCCATGACGGTCTTTATAGGTGAGAAGAATAGTTTCATTGTCTCTTTTCATTGCCTTTTATAAAGTAATATTTATCAAATGAGAGATTTTTTTTAAAATTCTGGGCCTCAAGAAAATGTGCGCCTTTTTTTTAAATAAATAAATAAATAAATTGTGAGAAGCGATTTGATTGTCTTTGTAATGTTACTTCTGAAATTTTAATACACAATAATTATAGTGTTTATTTTCCCTCACTTTCTGGATACTTGTGTTTATAGATTCTCGTTTTAGGGATTTGTATAATTCTAAAGATGTTGAAGTTTTAGAAATTTTATATTCTCTACATGATGATAGTGACTGAGGGGGATAAGGAAGCCCATTAAGAACTTAGTTGCCTTCCAATAATTACAGTGCAGATGTACTTTTCATTTCATTTTCGTAGTTTAGAAACTTATACGAAAATTAAATGAAAAGTGATTTTTGATAATTACGAAATAAATAATGGGATGTAAAACTGAGGGCATAATGAGATAATAAGGAGATGGTATGTGTTGATTATTTACCTTGCATCAGCTTTACATAGTATAGAAAAACAGTTTGTATTGGAATCGGTTGCATCATTTGTAGTTGTCATTTCAGTGGTAGAATCAATATTGAGGGGTTGAGACAAAAAAAGTTGTTTTTGTATCATGATGTGTGTGTATGTGTGTCACTAACTTGAATAGGTTAGGAGCTTTTGAGCTGGAACTTGGCACACACATCTATAGTAAGGTCAATAATAAGACGAAGACTAAAAAGATGAAGACGAAGAAGAGGAAAAGAGGAAGACGAAGAAAAGAGGACGACGAAGAGGAGGAAAAAAGGACGACAAAAAAAGGAAAAGCGGACGACGAAGAAGACGAAAAGAGGAAGACAAAGAGGAGGAAAAATGAAGAAGAAAAAGGAGAAAAAAGAGAGGAAGGGAAGAAGAAGAAGACCAAATTGAAGAGGTAGAATACGAAGTGACAGATGATCAAATTGAAGAGGAGGAATATGAAAAACATAATCGCCAAATTATCAACCCGTTGAAAACTTATGGCAGAACGGCGAACATGCAAACTCAATGCAGGTGCTGTCATGACTGAGTTTTGTGCTGTCATGACTGAGTTCCGGCTGGGAAAAAGAGAGAGAGAGAGAGAGGGAGAGCGTGGGTCGTGATGACCGAACCTCGTCAAACGTGACAAGGCCGGCGCCTGGTCCAAAGAGTGGATCCTCAACCTCAGCTCGCCTCCGTTCTTCCAGGTGCGGCGACGAAGGAATGGAGAGGGGAACCAGAGAGTATAAGTCAGAGACGGCAGTTACATGTTAACGGGAAGCTCCTTATTTTCTGGGAGGGGAGAAATTCGAACCTCCCACTCTGACAGAAGCAACGAATCAGAAAATGGCAGCCATTGTGTGCCCCCGTTAGCCAATAAGCGGCGAAAGGCCGTCTACCAATTGAAATCGAGGGCAGGAATGAACCGGGACATTTGAAATTACATTATTTAGCAATTTTTCAATATGGCGGCCATAGAATATGCCAATAATACCAATAGAATGTATTTTAAGTAAAATGAATGCACAGGGCAATTTAGAAGCCAATATTTAATAGGATTTTGCATTCTAAGACATTGAAGGAACGTTTAGTGAAGGAGATGCAAAATAAAAAGTAATTTCATATACACAATATTTATTTCTAAATTATGTAAACATACAGTACTTAGTCATACATCAAATAAACAACTTCATTCAATTTTTACAAAACCAATCCACGTAATATATATTGAGACGAGTCGTGGATAGACTCTGCACAAAATTAAGAAGAGAGAAATAGAGATATAAGGGACAGGGATGATTGTCCGGGAACGGGCTCCGGCTTTAATCATGCGTACACTGGAAATTGTGATTAACCAAAATTTTCCTTTTATTACACAAATAATTATTTTACAAATGGGTGGCCTTTAACGTTTACGTTAGCATTCATTCTGTTCCCTATCCTACGCTTAACTATATTTGGAAAAAAACCTCCATACAAAATCAACGCTCTCCAAGGGCTAACTATTTTTCCATCCCTACCCTTCACGCCGTTCTACCCGTGACACTCCAACCTGAATAGCGTCTCCATCCGCTCACTCCTCCGCTGGCGAGCCGGCGCCAGGCGCCGCATTGCTGCGTTCTGGCCTCTTCTTACCGCCGGGGAGCCGGAGAAGGGGAAGGGAGTCCGGTGCTGCCGCCCTGGTCGCTTGTTTCATCCGCTGCCTGTCGACGCGTCGTCCGCCGCCGGGCCCTTCGGGGATATTCGTTGCCTTCGGCCGCGTTCGGGAGACCGGAGGCCCCTCCGCCACCGTGGCCTGCTCTCACCCCACTCTCGGCCGTTGTCGTGCTTCTAACGTTTCTAAACGTTGCTACTGCATTCGCCTGCGGATTTTAACTTCGGCAGTAATTATCGTCGACTGTTCATCTAATTTATCATGAGTCAGGTCGATTGCGGAAATGTATTGTTCCGTTTCTCCTCCTAATTCCATTCACACCACGTGGATATCATTCACTGCAGGCTATACTCCACTACGATCTTATGGCCGCTTCGTCTTGTTTCACTCCTTAATTCGTCGTTCAATTCACGTCCCACATTCGTCACTCAATAATTCACGTCCCACATTCGTCACTCAATTTCCTTAACCAACACCTTCCCAGTTCTGTGGCGTAACACTTACGTGCATTCCTCTCTCCGATTAACAGTCTACATCGCTTCACCCGTCTTCATCCGATGATTAACTTGCCGCCATCCCTCGCACGTCCGTACCTTATGAACTTTTCTCCGTCACTGTCGCGCCTCGTGGCCGCTGTAGTGCTTCTCGCGAACCGACTCCGGTTCCTCGCACCCGACTCCGTGGTGCGCTGGCCGGTGCCGCGCAGTTCAAATTATTCATATTCGTCACAACGTCACGTGAGTGATAACAATTCGTCTCTCTCTCTCTCTCTCTCTCTCTCTCTCTATATATATATATATATATATATATATATATATTGTAACACCCCGCACACTCTCATCGAGTTCGGCTGGATGGATTTCAGGGCGTGACCCGACTCACCTGTGGATTTCTGCCTGCACTCATATGTTGCCTCATACGCCCGGCTGAAATTTGGACAGGACGCATGCGTGACTGGGTATTTCATGCATTAGACAGTGAAACACTCTTTCCTGAGTTTCTGAATTTAATTAAAACAAAAAAAGGTAATTAACGGGGTGAAGCCTCATACAATTAGTAACAATATCTTAACCTAACTTACAACTAACTTAGCTTAAAGTCCGACCCTTCTGGGTCATTGCCCGGGCGTTCCGCCCCTCCAGGCGCGGCATCGGTCCGTGGATCGGGCGGCGGAGCGGCAACGCTCCCCGTCCCCTGGACCGGGCGGGCAGCTGGCGGCAGCGGCGGCGGCTGCTGCGGCGGCGGCTGCTGCTGCTGCGGCGGCGGCGGAAGCGAGGAAACGCCGCCCTAATGCGTCCTTCAGCGGCGGCCGGCCCTCAGGCCAAGTCCGGACGCTCCTTCGTTCATTCAGGTCCCCACACTCGTACAGTGTTCCGACTCTCCCTTCAGGCGACACATGAGCGGGTGGCGAAGTGACGGCGATGCGTTGCCGGCGGCGGTCTGGCGCCTCGCGGCGATGGCGTAGCCTCTCTTTCCCCCCGGAAAGCTCAACTTCACGCTAGCGTCGTCAACATCAGAACGGCTGAACCTCTCGCTCACATCGGAATGGCCAAACCTCTCGCTCTCGCTGCAAAAGCCCACATTGGAAAGCTCGAACCTCTCGCTGAAGTCGCCAACATCAGAATGGCCGAATCTCACCTACGCAACTACCTCCCTCGCTCGCGAGATCACGTGTCTCGCCCCCGCCTAGTTCTCGTCTATTGGCGCAGCCGAATCGCGCGATGCGTATATGTGTATATATGTATATATATATATATATATATATATATATATATATATATATATATATACACGCAAATCAACTCGCCTTGCTGTGGACCAAACATGAATATTGAAATTTCCAATACATCTAGTGACCACTACTTCTCTAATATTGTCTCATTACCAAAACATGCCAGACATCCATGGTTGTGAAATTTCACGTAATCAAAACTAACTTAACAATAATTTTCATTTGCAATATAATATCCACAAAAACAATTTAGTCAATCAAGTCCTCTATTACATATATTAAGCTACACAATGTATACATTTGTGTGCTTAAAATTACTGACATTAAATAAGTTTACTATAATCGATATTATGTAAGTTTACAAAAATTTCTATATTATTGATATAAAATAAGTTAATGATGCACAAATTAAAACAGATATGAATCTTAAATAAGTCTGTTATAGCTCTCGAATTAACAAATGTTCTAAAAATGCTTAATTAAAATGTGTATATTCCAATATATGAATATTTCTGATATTTGGAATAAGGGAATGTAGACTGGCCAATGTGAAACTCAGGTTACTCATAACACAGCTGTGAAACAATCAAATGTAACCAAATGAAATTACTTTCAATACAATATTGTATCATATGCACATGAAAATTGAAATCTTAAGAATCTAAAACATGTATTGAAAATTGGATACATTTCCCACTAACAATGCCATAGGTATACTAAGAGCCTTACATAATCAAGAAGTCAACCAGCGGAGAAAAATTACCCTCTTAGCAGATTAAAAATTAACAGATCCACAAAAGATGAAACTTATCCTCAAAAATGCAATTTTTTCAGATTCATATGCATTACACATTTGCACATATTACATTCTTGTGCAACAACATTATGTAAAATGCAAAAATCAGAATATTTAACACAGTTAACACCTTCAACTACCATTGGTACATATCACCTGTATAACCATGCCCATTTTGGATATTTTCTTATTATTTACATTACTAATTCATATTTAGCCTATTTCAAATACCAACATCATTGGAGTCCAGGAATTTGAATGTACTAAATTATTGTGAAAATGTACAGGAAAAAGTAATCTTTAAACCTTTTTTTTTCCTTCTTGCTTTGCAAAAGCCATATTGGATATTAAGCATGTTACAAGAAACAAGTGCAATCCCCAGCACAAGGCATTGAGTACAAACATTTTACTGAATATATTTCAACTTGAGTTCTCTCAGAAAACAGTTTTGGGTAGTACGTTTCACTTGTATTCAAGTATTTCAGATAATATTTTGATGTCCAAAAGAACTGCCAGTTACTATGTATGACAGATGAAAATCCGAAGATAGATCATTTACCAAGAATTACTTAATATTTGTAACAGGTATTGAATAGATCTTCAATTATTAAGAAAAGATTTTCACTATTGTCTGTTCAGTCATGTGAGCAATTTTTTGATACACATTGATGCCAAACTAAATTGAGGGACATTACCAATGATTAACATGTACAAATGATTCTCATTTTTCAAACATTGGCTAACTTGTACTTGTGCCATTATACTCTCTATTACTCTGTCATCCCGCTGAGGATGTTCACATATAGTATTTATATAGATAAGATGCAAGAAAAGTACACTTTCAAACTTCCTTTTCAAAAAATATTTATATGCATAATGGTGTGACAATTTAGTCTGTTGCAGTCTTAATTAGGAACATTTTGAAAGAAAACGACACCGGCTCTTTGAAATTTTGAATTTAAGGCGAATTTAAGGCACATACATATTCCCATCTTTTTCACACAATTTGTATCAATTCTTATAACATTCTTTTTAGCAACAGTATTGGAACAATGCGAAATTATCATAACACTTGTGAAAATTATCCATAACCTCCAACTACATGCACTGAACTTACCCTTTGACGCTCAAACTCCAGCACGTGGTTGGTGGAAGAATACATTTCTGTGATACTAACTAGTTTTAAAACGTGTCAATAAATCATATACTTCCTGAACAGACAATTATTGATCAGAACGGTCCATGAGCAACAATGAACATACTTTAGCATATCACTTAAAATTCAAAATTACCACACAGTAATACTAAGAGATTACCAAAATTGTTAGAAGTATTATACATTGATACAATTATTATACTTTGTATCATTGCTGGAATGAATTCCACTTCTAGCATGTCCTGCACTCTTTTTTCCTGCAGATAGGGAGCGGTCTGTAATATAAAATAGGTGTTATTGAAATTCAAGATATGTAGTGCTATCTCATCTTCATAAATCGAGGTTTGTGTACTCACCAGGTCATGAATGAATGGTAGCTGCAATATGTAGGACAGGTTCTGCAAATCGAATAGAGACAATTGATTGAGCAGAACAAATTTTAAAACTTTCTTATTACTATATATCATGATAGATCAATGTATGTCACTTACGCTTGTTTGCTGGCATGCTCTCTCTAAATTCCCTAAGCGCTCCATTGGGCTCCTCAGGGCATAGTTAGCAAATTTTATTGGGGACCGCACTCCTCACAGCTGTTTTTTTGTCAACATTTCTGACAAGACCTGCTCCATGCACACATGCCTCCTTCTTGTCAATGCCCTTAATGGACCAGAAGTTGGCGTTAGGTCCTAATGGCCTTCAGCTATTTCATAAACTTATAATAATATTTGTAATATATAAATTGCTACGTAAAACAAATATTCAGTTTAATGTTATTACAAACAAAATAATATGACTTTATAAAAAAATGACGGTAATAATATTACAATAATAATAGTAAATAATAATCCTAATAATATGAAAACATTCTAAACGAATCATGCAAAACATGAATATCACTTACTTCGTAATTTGTACTAGAATACTAGAAGTCTTGTATTTTCCGTGTCTCCCACTCGATTATTATGGCATTTGGGTACAGAACAACGCCGAAGATTCGGCATATTCCTTCAAAACCTGTTCGAAAATTTGGAACACCATCACGCAACGTTGAACCACAGCAGCACCGAGAGACGGTTATACCATATCGTGGTCGTTACTTCAAAGGAATTTCAAATTTTGGGGGGACTTTCGAGCATTCGTTCACTATTCTCGTCAGATGGCAGCACATTTGGAAAGCACACTTTCAATTGTTTTTTTATTAGCAATCAAAAGTCACTATAGACAGCGCGACAGGATGGGGCACAATGGCGGACCTACCCATAATTCCCTCTGCCTCCCCCACCACTACCATCTGCCACCCCACCACAACGCTCAAATAAGGCAGTTTCCCAACCCGACCAGTGACGGACCCCTGAGGGGAACGCCGAAACTGCCGGAGGCAGAAATACAGTGACAGAGGGCAATTGTTATGATTGTTACTGATGTTACCGTACGTTTCGGGAGGCGCTGGATATGCTCTATTGCACTTGGAGAGGAATAATGCAGTAGTTAACATGAACGCACAGGCTTCCGCGGCAGGACTCAGCAGCTACTTGGCGGTTCGGGAGACGCCGCTTCCTAGGCCCAGATGCCAGCGTTTCGGCTGCAACGCTCCACGGCGAAATGCGCGGAGATCACAGACGCAATTGGGAAACTTGAGCCGCTTCGCTATAAAAGCCCTTGAAAAAGTCGGGCAAATGCTAGTTAAATCGCGTCCCACCCTTTCTGATATCAAAAGTGTAGGAGATCCCATGCAGATGCAGACGGCGAATTAGGACGAACTACTGAGGAACTCCTCCGGGAACACATTCGCCATTACAAAAACAATAATATAAACTAGTGGTGCGACAGAATGGTACAGACTTTCCCGCATTAGTTTTCTATATCCTTGGGTCTCGGCTGGCTATTCGGAATTGCCACATACTCTTGCCGGCTGCCATCTATCGCCGCCCATTTTTTGACAATGTAATAATTTTTCGGTTTCAATAATAGAACAGAAATATTATTTTAAGAATATGAAAGAAGAACCTCGTCCTAGATAGGAATTTTATTTGAAAAATTTGGACCCATTTTTAAGAAAATATTGTTCAAGCGCTACTAAAAATGCGAAATTTTAGGCTCTTTTTCACAGAGAAAGTTTGAGTTTTCAAATCACTTCATTTGAAGTAATTTGAAGCACTTACATTCACAAATACGATAGTGTTTACAAGTTGCTGGAAATGTGCATAATAAAGATGTGAGAGATCTTTAAAAAAACATTTGTGTAATTTTTGAAGAAACAAAAAATACCCCAAATTGAACTTTTCGTCATACTAAAGTGTATGTACTACAGTGTAATTAGCACTATCCGTTTGAAAAGATTGAAGAAACAATTTGAAGCCACTTTTCAGAAAATGGCGTGTCCGAAAACTCGGAATTTTGACCATGTTTTCACAGAAAACGAATCAGTTTTCAACAAACTTTACTTGACGTTATTTAAAGAACATGCACTCATAAATATAGTGTGAAGAACTCGCCGCTAATATATTTATTAATGACGTGAGAGACAAGTCAAAAAACTTATATTTTTGTAATTTTTGAAAAAAACAAAGAATAGACAACTAGTGGTGCTACAGAATGGTACAGACTTTCCCGTATTCGTGTGGTCTAGGCTATCCGGAATGAGCCGCGTCATCGATTTGGTGGCTGCCGTTTTGGCCAACATATTGCTGCCAAATGGCTAACGAGGCCGCCTAATATAGGGAGAAGGGGTGAACGGCCAATAGGAAGCTGTCAGGTGGTATGGTATTGGTGAAGGAAAGACAGAGCTATAGCGAGGCAAAACAGACTCAGTGAACTCGAAGAACTAGAGGAAAAACGTTTTGAATACGCGAAGATAACTTCGACCGTCCGTCAAACAATAACAGAAAAAATTCCACCTATATATGTAGCAGAAATAACTAATCTCAAACACTTTATAATAGAACTCGAAACTAATGTTACCAATAATATTGTAACAGATATAAAGAACAGTAAAATAAAAATAAGTGCAAACAATTCTACAGACTTTCGGAAAATAATTAATTATCTTATACAAACACAACGAAAATTCCACTCATACAAGTACCCTGGCAACAAAAAGTTTTCCGTCGTGTTCAAAAATCTACATCAATCATTAACTGGACAGGATATATTTGCAGACCTAAAACGTCGCCAGCCTTCATTGTTAAATATCACCAGACTACATAAAG
The DNA here is from genome assembly GCA_031308135.1 of Acheta domesticus. Taxonomy (NCBI): domain Eukaryota; kingdom Metazoa; phylum Arthropoda; class Insecta; order Orthoptera; family Gryllidae; genus Acheta; species Acheta domesticus. The sequence goes on from JAHLJT010009419.1 coordinate 98,552,523, forward strand.
AAGGAACACCAATACCAGTGGTCGCAGCCGAGTTTAACGGCGCTGAAACACTTGAAACTATGTTGCAAATAAACCAAATATGCAACCATCGAGTAACTACTGAAAAGCGGAAAAAACACAACGGTCCCATTCAATGTCAGCGGTGCTTGGACTACGGACATACAAAAAATAACTGTAACTACCCAATCAAATGTGCATTTTCTGCCGGGAACCACTATTCTGTGCTGTGTCAAAGGAAAATGAAAACCCTGTGTGTGCAAACTGTTTCGGCGGTCACAAGGCCGATGTAAGAAACCCAATGTGTAGTTACTAAAAGGACGCAATAGACAGAAAAACTGCATTATGTAGATCACTACAATAATGTAGAACGTTAATTAGTTCAGTGTTTTCAGGACAGACAGGCAAGAAACCAAGGGAGGTGGAGTTCTTACAGCAATGAAATCGAATTACCTGCACAATTTAACAATACTCCCAAACACACCGGGGTTAGAAGCTGTAGCAATTGAAGTAAACTTTAATAATACCGTTTGGAAAATAATATCTGCTTACAAATCTCCCACTACTAAAATAGCCAACACTAATATACAAAATCTAGAGAAAGAAAGAAGAGAAAACGTTTTACTTTTAGGAGATATCAACGCTAAACACCCAAATTGGGGATGCCGAAACAAAAATCGATACGAAAAAGTATTAACTAGACATTGCACACTAGACATTGGCATAACCAACACCAATAATAACTTTTACACATCTTTAATATTTGAATTAGATTCTGATCACATACCTGTTCTTGTCTGATCACAACAACTAACACCACAACACACCCCAAGACCAATGTCCAACACACGTAAAATCAACTGGAAATGTACACAGACACAATCAAACAAACAATACCCAGAATAAAAATCCTAAAAAATCCACTCGAAGTAGACCAGACAGTAACAACATTAATCGACCTAGTCAACGAATCTATTTTAGAAGAACAATATCCCACTACAGTCAATAAAACTGAAAGTAAATGCAATAATCTGCCTCCCGACATAGTATACGCAATAAAAGTTAAAAATAAAACAAAAAGACTATGGTTTAAACTCAGAACAGAAATAGAAAACAAACTCAGAAATAAAAAAATAACTTAATATAATCACCAACGTTGTTAAAAGACTAATAAAAACTCATAACAATAAGCAATTCCATGAATTTATAAATTCATTAAGTATTAGCAATAACTCTATATGCAATTCACCAGAAAAATATTAAAGAATAAAATAAATACCCTCGCTAAATACACCAGCCGGTGAAGCTCTCACATCATTTCAGAAAGCAGAAGAACTCGCCAAATATTTCGAAACAACGTTTGTAGTTAATAACACCAACTTCCACCCTGAACATAACAAAATCACTCAAAGTAGCAAAACATACCCATACGGACCACATAATAATATACAGTTCGCCTCTCCCACAGAAATTAATAAAATTATTAAAATCCTTCCTAGCAAAAAAGCACCAGGACATGACAATATCACCAATGTGGAAATTAAAAACCTACCCATATCTGCATTAGCATATTTAAATAATATATACAACTCTAGCTTCAGAACTGGTTATTTCCCCCAATCATGAAAACATGCAATAGTAATCCAGCGAAACCAAAAAAGAACGCAACAGAGGTAAATAGTTACCGCCCTATCAGATTGCTTACTACCTTCTCAAAAATTTTCGAAAAATTAATTCTAACTAGACTAAAAAAACACCTGAAAGTAACCAATTCAATTCCCAAGGTACAATTCGGTTTCACAGAGAAAATATCTACACAACACCAATTGCTGAGACTAACTGAACACATTTACACAGCCTTCCAATCAAAACATTATACCATAGCGCTCTTTTTAGATATAGCACAGGCATTTGACCGCACATGGCACCAAGCACTCAATTACAAACTCACCCAAATACCTCACTACCTTCACACCATTATCATGAACTTCTTAAATAATAGAACTTTCTTTGTCAATGTCAATAGCCACCTCTCCAACCCCAGATATATTAAAGCAGGACTACCTCAAGGATCCCCGTTATCACCAAATCTGTTTAATCTTTATGTAGCAGACATCCCTAAATCGAAAAACAATCATTTAGCTCAGTTCGCAGATGACACAGCACTGTACATTTCTGGCAATTCATTAGCAGACTTAAGAGCAAACACCCAATTATACTTGCACACACTTGATAGCTGGGCCGCGAAATACAAAATACAGTTAAACCCCACCAAAACAGCAGCAAAAATATTCTCACTTAGACCGTATGCTCCCCCAACTCCTCTAACAATCAACATCTCTATAGAATGGTACCCTCCCAACAAATCAGTTAAATATTTAGGATTACATCTCGATACAAAATTAAACTGGCGCGATCACATTCAATCAAGGATATTACAAACCAAGGCAAAACTCCATCAGCTAAAACCGATAATAAACTGACACAGCTCACTACAATACAATACTGCCATAGCATTATATAAAACCACAATAAGACCCACAATTACTTACGCCTGTCCCATATGGATTAATGCCGCCAAGACCAATATTCGCAAACTCCAAATAATCCAAAATCAATTTCTGAGATCCATTATTAACGCCTCATGGTTCATTTCTAATAAACAGCTTCACAAGGAATTCAATATAGAATCATTAGATCATCACATCACATATTTCTACTATAACACCCATCAAATTCCAGCACTCTCAGAATTCAGACTCGCAAAAAACCCAATCCATAGAACCAGAATCCAAAATAAAATACCCATTCCATGTTTTCCAAATCAAATTCGTCCGACATAGAACCAGATTAGAGGACCCATAATGGGACACCTCCCCTATGTATAGTATAAAAGCTTAGAATAAGTTAGTGAGTAAGTATCAAAATTACATGTGTAAAGTTTAAATAACTATCTATGTACCTACCTTCAGGAAAAATAAAAATTAAAAAAAAATTATAGCGAGGCGGGGGGGGGAGGCGAGTGGGACGCAAGGGAATGTGGCAAAGGGATGAGGGAAACCTATTGGGGCAGATAATGAGAAAGGAAGAGTAAACGTGTAAAAGCGACGCCTGAGAGGCAAAAGGAGAAACAGCCAATCGGCGACCAGGAGGGCGCCTGTCATTGGTCGGTCGTGGGGAAGTGTCCTCGGGCAGAAGCTGGGTCTGGGTCAGCTATGTGGAATTTGCTACATACTCTTGCCAGAAGCCATCCATCCGCCCCAAGTTTTTTTTTTTACATTTTCTAATATTTTCTGTTTCCTAATGGTAGAACGGAATATTAATTTTAGAATATTATTATACAGTGAAACATCGTCCTAAATGGCAATTTTCTTTTAAAAATTTGCAGCTGTTTTTATGAAAATGGCATTTCAGTGCTTCTAAAAATGCCGAAATTAAATCACTCACTCTCACAAATAAAACAATGTTTACGAATTGCATGTAATGTGCATATTAAAGATGTGAGAGATCTTTAAAAAAAGTCCATTACCGTATTTTTTGAAAAAATCAAATATCCCTCAAAAGAAACTTGATGTTATATTACAGAGGGCACTTATCACTATCCGTTCCTACACTTTAAAGAAAACATTTGTAGCCATTTATGAGAAAATGACGTTTGAGCGTTACTGAAAAAGCGTAATTTTGAGTTAGTTTTCGTACAAAACGGTTGAATTCTCGAGAAACTTCACTTCAAATTATTTAAAGCACATGTACTCGTCAATATGATGTGTCAAAATCGCCGCCAATGTAATTATTAACGACGTGACAGAGAAGTAAAAAAAAATTCAATTTTTCCGATTTTTGAAAAAACAAAAGAATAGAGCAATATGGCGTTTCGTCATCTAATAAAATACGTTAAGCACTATCCCTACCAAAAGTTTAAAGACAAAATTTGGAGCCGTTTTTGAGAAAAACGTGTTTTTGTAATTTTTATTAAATTGCACATATTGCACGCAATATAGCGCGAAACTACTAAAATTTTCAAAAAAAAGGAACTTAATGAAAGAACTCACTTTGGAAAACAAATTTTATTTAAAAGAAAAATCTCTATCTTTAATTTTGTAGTTCCAGAATGACGCCGAACACATTTTAAACTCTTGCAAATTACGAAAATTCACTTATCCGCGAAAATCCGACGTATGCCATGTTAATCAGTGTATTTTACTCTATTCTTACAAGAAATTTAAAGAAAAAATTTGGAGTCGTTGTTGAGAAAAGTTTGAAAACGTACAGGAGAGCTTCATGTAAAGTACCCCCAAATTTTATAGAATCTTTTTCAAAATCTCAATGCTTCGACTCGAACCAGATCGACCGGGTAATATCCATTTTGAAAGAAATCGTACTTATGGTTTAGGCTGCTAGCAATGTTCACAGACAGACGGACGGACGGACAGACGGACATTTTCCTTTCAATTGGTTTTTTGATATCAAGGACCCAGAAAAGAGGGATTCTGGCTACACTACGTGTTAGGGAATTTTTTCAATTCAGAAACTGGTTTCATTAACTTTTTACTTTCCCGTATACGTACGTATATACGGAGTGATATACGTACTATAGGGAAAGTTATGTAATGCTGCGCGAAAAATGGCCAATTTTCGGCGGAAAAAAATTGATTGCCGGGCCTTGAAAACGAAAAAGTGGATAAAACCATGTTGCTAAATTAAGAAAAAATCCCCTAATACGTGGTGCAGCCAGAAACCCTGTTTTCTAGGTCCTTGATACCGAAAACCCAATTGAAAGGAAAACGTCCGTCTGTCCGTCTGTCTGTCCGTCCGTCCGTCCGTCCGTCCGTCCGTCCGTCTGTCCGTGTGTCTGTCCGTCTGTGAACACTGCTAGCGCCTAAACCATACGTACGATTTTTTCCAAAATAGATATTCTCCGGTCGATCCAATTCCAGTACGAAGCTTTGAGATTTTGAAAAAGATTCTTCAAAATTTGGGGGTACTTTATATGAAGACACCTCGGGGATTTTCAACATTTTCTCAAAAACAGCTCCAAATTTTTTCTTTAAACTTCTTGTATAAATAGAGTAAAATACACTTTTTAACATGGCATAGGTCCGATTTTCACGTACAGCTCTGAATTTTCGAAAATTTTGAAAGTTTGACTTTTTTTCGGCGTCTTTCTCGAACTACAAAATTGAAGATAGAGATTTTTTCTTCAAATAAAATTGTTCTGCATATTGAGTTCTTTCATAAAAACTATATACATTATTTTGAAAATTTCAGGAGTTTTCGTGCAATATTGTGTGCAGTGTGTGCAACATTAAAAAATTACAAAAACAATATTTTCTCAAAAACGGCTCCAAATTTTTCTTTAAACTTTTGGTAGGGATAGTGGTAAATATACACTATCAATGACATAAAAGCCGTATTGTTCTATTGGTTGGTTTTTTCAAAAATTTACAAAAATGTAAATTTTACTTGTCTCTCACGTCGTTAATATTCACATTATCGGCGATTTTTTCACAATATTATATTTACGAGTATTTATGCTTTCAATAATGTCAAGTAAAGTTTCTCGAAAACACAACCGTTTTCTGTGAAAAGTAGCTCAAATTTCGGCATTTTCAGAAATGCTCAAACGCCATTTTCTCGTATATGGTTGCAAATTTTTTCTTGAAACTTTTGTAACGGATAGTGCGAATTACACTCTTTTGTATAGCGTAAAGTTTATTTTGAGTTATTTTTTTGTTTTTTCAAAAATTACATATATGTAATTTTTTTGAAAAATCTCTCACGTCTTTGATATGAACATTACCAGCAATTTGTAAACATTATTATATTTGTGAGTGTAAGTGCTTCAAATAACTTCAAATAAAGGTATTTTGAAAACTCAAACATTTTTCGTGAAAATGAGCTTCAAAATTCGCACTTTTAGTAGCGCTAAAACCCCATTTTCTCTTGAACGGCACATCGTTTTTAAAAGAAAATTGCCATATATGACTAGGGTTTATTGCTCTTTAATATTATAAAATTAATGTTTCCGTTCTGCCAATAGGAAGCCGAAAAATTAAGAAAATTACAAAAAAATGTACTTTTGGCGGTGATAGATGTTAGCTGGAAAGAAAGAGTTTGTGGCAATTCCGAATAGCTAGCGAAGACCCAAGGGAATAGAAAACTAATACCGGAAAGGCTGTGTCATTCCATAGCACCACTAGTTACTTTCCCGTATACGTACGTATACACGGAGTGATATACGTAGTATAGGGAAAGTTATGTAATGCTGCGCGAAAAAATGGCCAATTTTCGGAGGAAAAAATTAATTACCGGGCCGTGAAAAGCGAAAAGTGGATAAAACCAGTTGCTAAATTAAGAAAAAAAATCCCCTAACACGTGATGTAGCCTGAAACCCTGTTTTCTAGATTCTTGATACCGAAAACCCAATTGAAAGGAAAACGTCCGTCCGTCCGTCCATCTGTCCGTCCGTCTGTCCGTCCGTCCGTCCGTCCGTCCGTCCGTCCGTCAGTCTGTCCGTCTGTCCGTCCGTCTGTCTGTCCGTCCGTCTGTCCGTCCGTCTGTCCGTCCGTCCGTCCGTCCGTCTGTCCGTCCGTCCGTCCGTCCGTCTGTCCGTCCCTCTGTCCGTCCGTCTGTCCGTCCGTCTGTCCGTCCGTCTGTCCGTCCGTCTGTCCGTCCGTCTGTGAACACTGCTAGCGCTTAAAACATACGTACGATTTCTTCCAAAATGGATATTCCCCGGTCGATCTGATTCTAGTCGAAGTTTTGAGATTTTGCAAAAGATTCTTTAAAATTTGGGGGTACTTTATATTAAGGCCCCCGGGGATTTTCAACATTTTCTCGAAAACGGCCTCTAAATTTTTTCTTTAAATTTCTTAAAATTTCTATGTATAGAGTAAAATACACTTATTTACATGGCATAGGTCCGATTTTCACGGATAACTCGGAATTTTTGAAAATTGCAAAAGTTTGAATTTTTTCGGCGTCTTTCTCCGACTACAAAATTGAAAATTTTTAAAAAATTACGAAAATGTAATTTTGCTATTTATGACTAGGATTTTGTGTTCTTTAGTATTTTAAAATTAATATTTCCGTTCTACCAATAGCAAACCGAAAATTTAAGAAAATGACAATAGAATATTATGCTATTAGTTACATTAAGTGCAATAGTATGTTACGAATAAGAAGATATACCGAACGAATGAATTGCAAGAATTGCACGAATAAGAAGATATTACCGAACGAATGATGTTAGAAGAGAGTTCTGTAATATCTTCTTATGAGTGCAAAACAGTAATATTAAAACGAGTTTGAGACACTATTTTTTGTATAACAGTATTATAAGGATTTAAGGAAGCGAAATTAATTGTGTTTATTAATTTACTTATTAACTGGTGTATTGTATTAATAACTGGTATGATTTTCAGGTTGTTGCTATTTTGGCATATTTGGTGCTTGTAGACGTGTCGAATTGTACAATATGTGCATCAACGATGTGAAAGAGAAGGTTCTGTTTTGATAGTGAACATTAAAGCGACAAAAATGACAAGTCCGGAATATTTACTATCGTATCCAGTGAAGAATTTAATTATGTTGAAGTCTGTAAAAAATGCATTTCCTTAAGACTCTTACATGTTAAACACAAAAAACTTGTTTGTTTCACAATCATGGCAAATGCAGCTGCAATTGGTATAAATACATTTGCGAAAATACCAAAAAATTTTGCATTTTTTTTATTATTACCAAATGTATAAACGTACTCTGATCATTCGTTTTCGAGAACAACCGCGACGTTTCTTGCAGATAACGGTGGTGATACCACTACACTTAAACGTCAAGGAGGATGGCGGACTCCAAGTGTAGCCGAGTCATACATCGATGAATCGGTGAATAACAAGATTCAAATAGCTAACAATATATCGGTTAGTGCAGAAAGCGAAGAAAAAACGAGCATTTTTGATATAAATGCATGTTCTGGAGTGAAACTGACCAATTTATCAAATTGTACACTTAATGTACAAGTGCACAAGAATTATTTTGATGTTTTTTGTTGTCCTTATTATGTTTTTTCTTGTTATATTACCAAATAAAAACAAAATATAACCTTAAAGGAGAAATAAATTAATAAATCAGTTTTTAAAAGTAAGTTTTTTCACAACGAATTTGATTTTACTGCGAATACTGCAATCAATTTATATGGTACCACTGCCTTCTTTAAACTTCATAAGCGAAAATGTATAGGGGCCGCGACTATTACGTCAGTGATGGCTCATATTTCGTGAAGAAATAGCGTTGACGTCATGATTCTTGCAATAATATACCACACAATGAACGATTTTGTTAATGTAAAAGAGTTGTTTATAATACTGGTATACAAAAAAATGTACATTTGGCGGTGATAGATGGCAGCGGGAGAGAAAGAGTATGTGGCAATTCCATATAGCTGGCGAAAACCCAAGGAAATAGAAAACTAGCTAGTGGTGCTCCAGAATGGCACAGACTTTCCCGTATTAGTTTTCTATTTTCTTGGGACTTCGCTAGCTATTCGGAATTGCACATACTCTTTCTTGCCAGCTACCATCTATCACCGCCAAAAGTACATTTTTTTGTCATTTTCTTAATTTTTCGGTTTCCTATTGGTAGAACGAAAATATTAATTTTGAATCTTAAAGAACACAAAAACCTAGCCGTAAATGGCAATTTTCTTTTAAAACTTATGTGCCGTTTAAGAGAAAATGGCGTTTTAGCACTACTAAAAATGCGAAATTTGAAGCTCATTTTCACAGAAAATGTTTGAGTTTTCAAAACACTTTATTTGAAGTTATTTGAAGCACTTGCACTCACAAATATAATAATGTTTATAAATTGCTCGTAATGTGCATATTAAAGATGTGAGAGATCTTTCAAAAAAATTACAATTATGTAATTTTTGAATAAACAAAAAAATAACTCAAAATAAACTTTACGCTATACTAAAGAGTGTAATTAGCACTATCCGTTACAAAAGTTTCAAGAAACCATTTGCAGCCATATACGAGAAAATGGCGTTTGAGCATTTCTGAAAATGCGGAAATTTGAGCTACTTTTCACAGAAAACGGTAGTGTTTTCGAGAAACTTTACTTGACAGTATTTAAAGCATGTATACTCGTAAATATAATAATGTGAACAAATCGCCAATAATGTAAATATTAATGACGTGAGAGACAAGTAAAAAAATTTACATTTTTGTAATTTTTGAAAAAACCAACAAATAGACCAAAATGGCTTTTATGTCATTGATAGAGTACATTTACCACTATCCCTACCACAAGTTTAAAGAAAAAATTTGGAGCCGTTTTTGAGAAAATCTTGTTTTTGTAATTTTTTAAAATTGCAAAATTGCACATATTGCAATATTGCACGAAAACTACTAAAATTTTGAGAAACATTTACATGACCTTTATTAAAGAACTCAATATGCAGAACAAATTTTATTTGAAGAAAAAATCTCTATCTTCAATTTTGTAGTTGGAGAAAGACGCCGAAAAAAATTCAAACTTTCACAATTTTCGAAAATTCAGAGCTGTACGTGAAAATCGGACCTATGCCATGTTAAAAAGTGTATTTTACTCTATTCATACAAGAAATTTAAAGAAAAAATTTGGAGCCGTTTTTGAGAAAATTTTGAAAATCCCCGGGGGTCTTCATATAAAGTACCCCCAAATTTTGAAGAATCTTTTTCAAAATCTCAAAGCTTTGACTAGAAGCAGATGGACCGGGGAATATCCATTTCGGAAGAAATCGTACGTATGGTTTAGGCGCTAGCAGTGTTCACAGACGGACAGACGGACGTTTTCCTTTCAATTGGGTTTTTCGGTATCAAGGACCTAGAAAACAGGGTTTCTGGCTACATCACGTGTTAGGGGATTTTTTTCTTTATTTAGAAACTGGTTTTATCCACTTATTCGTTTTCACGGCCCGGCAATTAATTTTTTTCCGCCGAAAATTGGCCATTTTTTTCGTGCAGCATTACATAACTTTCCCTATACTACGTATATCACTCAGTGTATACGTACGTATACTTCTTCTTCTTCTTCATCTTCTTAAAAAGTCTAAGACTTGTTCCTTTCCAAGAATTATAACGAGTCTTTCCATCTTCTCCTTGGTCTACCAACTTCTCTTCTTCCCCTCGGCCTTTCGTCTCTAGCAATCTTCACGATTCTTTTCTCCTCCATTCTCTCAATATGATCGTTCCATTCCTTTCTTCGGTCTGCTACCCATTCTGTAATTGGCTTAATTTTACACACTTCCCTAATGTTTCTGTTTCTTTCTTTATCCAGTAGAGTGTGATTTGTAATTTTCCTCAGAACTCTCATTTCAGCGACCTCAAGTTGTTGTTGGGTACGTATTGTTTCGCTTCTTGTTTCTGCTGCATATGTTAGTATTGGTCTAATTATTGATTTATATATTCTAACCTTCGAGTCCTGTTTTAGATGTTTATTGTACCATATTGAGTAGTTGAGACAGCCAGCGATCCTATTACCCTTTATTATTTGCTCTTTGATTTCTTTCTCCGTTTGCCCTGAGCTTGTTAAAGTTATTCCCAAATACTTGATCTCTAGAACTTGTTCTATTATTTGATTATCCACCACCAATTTACATCTAATCGGATTCTTAGCAATTGTCATAGCTTTCGTTTTCTGAGTGGATATTTTTAAATTAAAATTCTTACAAATTTTGCTGAATTCATACAACAATCGTTGTAAGTCATCTTCGTTTTCTGCTATTAGCAATGTGTCTTCTGCGTAACATAAAATATTTATATTATATTTTCCCATACTATATCCTTTTTTTGTTTTTAGATGTTTTATAATACTATTCATTATTACATTAAATAACAATGGACTTAATGAATCGCCTTGTCTTATTCCTTTCGAAGCGGGTATAGCGGGTAATATTTTTCCCTGGTTTTTAATTTTTACTTTGTTTTCTGAATATATATCAATTATTAGTTTTAAGAGGTTAGAGGGTATCTTTTCTTGTTTCAGTATTCTGATGACATCAATTAGTTTTATGTTGTCAAATGCTTTGCTTAGATCTGCAAAGCATAAGAAAGCTGGTTTATTAAATTCTAGAGCTTTTTCCACGATTTGTCGGATGATAAAAATTGCATCAGTGCATGATCTACCGCGTCTTCGCGTCTACCCCTGTTGTTGTTCTTCCCATTCTATCATGTTCATAAGAGTGTTTGCTATATACTTTGTGAGGATTTTCAATGAGCTGCTCAGGAGGTTTATCCCTCTATAATTATCTGGATCGCGCTGGTCTCCTTTCTTAAATAGAGGGATAAGAATGCTTGATTTCCATTCCTTTGGTATTGTTGCATTATGTAAAATTTTATTAATAAGTTTAGTTATCTCTCTCCATAAGTTTTTTCCTCCATATTTAATGAGCTCATTTTTTATTCCATCTTCTCCTGGTGACTTCCGATTTCTAAGTGTTCCGATTACTTTTGATATTTCTTCCCATTCTACGCACTGTTCTTTCGATGTAATGTCTTCAACCAAGTCTATTATCTCCGGAGTATCATCGTGGAGTAGTTCTCTAAAGTATTTTATCCATGTTTCATCAGATACTTTATATGTGCTAATGAGTTCATTTATTTCTGTTCTCTGGCCTCTAATGAATCTCCAGATATCTTTTTGCCGCCCATAGAAGTCATGCTGAAGTCGCAAGGTGAAGGAGATCCAGTAATCTTTTTTTATTTCTCTAATTCTTGCATTAACTTTGTTCCTGATATTTTTATAATCATTATGTGTTTTCTGGTGTTTTATTCTGTTTAAATTTTATATATGCCGATCTTTTCTTTTGTGCTATGTCCTTCACTTCTTTAGTAAACCAAGGTGTCTTTTTCTTTTCTTTCTTGTTTACATTTGTTTCTATTATTCCTGCGGCTTCTTTGCCAGCTTCGATAATATTTGTTTTATTTTATGCCAAGACATTTCTATGTTGCCTTTATCCAGGACCAAATTGTGAGAAATTTTGTCATCCAGTCTGTTTTTATATAGATTTCTGGTAGATTCATCACTTAGTGCTTCAATGTTTATCTTTTGAATGAGTTCCGGTTTTTCTTTTGCAATATTTTTCTTCATAATGAACGTTCGTAGTTTTATTAATACCAGGTTATGATCACTACCAATATCCGCTCCTGATAGGCTCCTTACATCTAGTATCTGGGATGGGTGAATTTCCCGATTACGTATACGGGAAAGTAAAAAGGGAAAGTCAGTCCCATTCTGTAGCACCATTAGTTCGTTATCAGGGCCCGGCAATACATTTTTTTCTCCCGAAAATCCGCCGTTTTTTCACGCAGCATTACTTAACTTTCCTTATACTACGTAAATTACTCCGTATATGCGTACGTATACAGGAAAATAAACGTGGCGTTTATGTCATCTGATAGAGTACATTATGCATTATCTGTACTAAAGTGTAAAGACAAAATTGTCGCCATTTGAGAAAATGAGATAATCTTATTTTATAACTTTTACTTTCCCGTATACGTATATACGGAGGAATAGTAGTAGGGTGTCCCTTATATTGCCCAAACATGTCTTTTTGAAAATATTTTTGGGTTCATTCTAAATATTTTCCATTGGGTCAAATTTACCCGAAAATAAAATTTCATCTCAATATGTCGATATTAACCCGTGCCGACTTGAGCGCGGAATGTTAATGTTAGGGATTATTGTTTTTTTAGCTGTCAATGGAAAACTACTAATACATTTTTAATTTCCTGTATACGTACGTATACACGGAGTGATATACGTAGTATAGGGAAAGTTATGTAATGCTGCGCGAAAAAATGGCCAATTTTCGGCGGAAAAAAATTGATTGCCGGGCCGTGAAAAACGAAAAAGTGGATAAAACCAGTTGCTAAATTAAGAAAAAAATCCCCTAACTCGTGCTGTAGCCAGAAGCCCACTTTTGTGGGTCCTTGATATCGAAAAACCAATTGAAAGGAACCGTCTGTGAATGAATGTCCGTCTGTCCGTCCGTCTGTGAACACTGCTAGCGCCTAAACCATACGAACGTTTTTTTGCAAAATGGATATTTCCCGGTCAATCTGATTCTAGTAAAAGCTTTGAGATTTTGAAAAATATTCTTCAAAATTTGGGGCTACTTTATATGAAGTCCCCCGGGGACTTCCAAAATTTTCTCAAAAAAGCTCCAAATTTTTTCTTTAAATTTCGTGTATGAATAGAGTAAAATACACTTATTAACATGGCATAGATCCGATTTTCACGAATAACTCTGAATTTTCGAAAATCGTAAAAGTTTGAATTTTTTCGGCGTCTTTCTCCAACTACAAAATTGAAGATAGCGATTTTTCCCTCAATAAAAATGTGTTCTCCGAAGTGAGTTCTTCGTTTAATGTCATGTACATTGTTTTGAAAATTTTTGTAGTTCTCGCGCAAACTGCTCCAAATTTTTTCTTTAAACTTTTCGTAGGGATAGTGCTAAATGTACCATATGAGATGACATAAAATCCATATTGCTGTATTTTGTTTTTCAAACATTGTAAAAACGTAATTTTTTTGATTTGTCTCTCACGCCGTTAATATTTACACAAGCGGCGAATTGTTTACTTTATTATATTTGTGAGTACATGTGCTTTAAATAATGTCAAGTAAAGTTTATCAAAAACACAACGGTTTTGTGTGAAAACTAGCTCGAATTTCCGCATTTTTAGAAACGCTCAAACGCCGTTTTCTCATAAATGGCGAAAAAAAAATTCTTCAAACTTTTCGATAGGATAGTGCTAATAGTACTCTTTAATATGACTCAAAGTTTATTTTGAAGATTTGTTTTGTTTTTTTCAAAAATTACATATATGTAATTATTTTAAAGAGTCTCTCGCATCTTAAATCTTCACATTACCAGCAATTTGTAAACATTATTCTTTTTGTGAGTGTAAGTGCTTCAATTAACTTCAAATAAAGTTTTTTGAAAACTCAAACATTTTCTGTGAAAATGAGCTTCAAATTTCGCATTTTTAGTAGCGCTAAAACGCAATTTTCTTTAAAACTGCATATAATTTTTAAAAGAAAATTACTATTTAGGGCTAGGTTTTTGTGTTCTTTAATATTCTAAATTTAATATTTGCGTTCTACCAATTGGGAACCGAAAAATTAAGAAAATGGCAAAATTTGTACTTTTGGCCGTGATAGATGGTAGCTGGCAAGAAAGAGTATATGGCAATTCCGAATAGCTAGGAAAGACCCAAGGAAATAGAAAACGAATACGGGAAATTCTGTGCCATTCTGTAGCACTACTAGTTAATATATAATTTTTTATGATAATTTAATTCATTTCCACTCTTTAGATTGTGTTATGGTTTTAACTTTTTTGTGTATACTTTCTTTTTAGCGTTTCTTTCTTGCAATATGCATATAGTGAACGACGTTCTTAAAGAACACTACAAAAATTGCTTTCGCTCCTCATTGATATTCAGAAGTCCATGAAAATCTTGCATTAATTCAACTGGTGTTTCAGGGCAGTCATTCACAGCTTTCAACTTTATAAATAACCATTCAGCTTCTCAATATGAAGAGTTGCTTTACCAGGTCAAAGGACAGTTTTGAATATAACTAGTATCCATCTTCAAGCAAGAGAACAGATATTTGCTTTTGGTTGACACAAAGTTTGCCTTTATTTTCAGTGAAATGAAGATTAAATTGAATTAGGAAATATATTGTGTACGGATAGACGAGCAGATGGGCAGACGGACAGACGGACAGACAGACAGACAAACAGACAGACGGACAGACGGGGGACACGCGGGCAGACCGACTGACGGACAGAGGGACGTTTAGAAAAACACTTTTTCGGTATATAGGGAAATAAAAACATCTAATTCCATTGAAATCTCGAAATCAATTTTCCGCAGCATTGCATAAATTTATGTATACTACGTATATTACTTTGTACATACGTACGAATGTAAAACTGGAGATTGACAGAAAAATCTATATTCTCTCCGATCAGGGTTTCTACGATTCGTCCTGGAATTAAAAAAAGGAACTGCTCGTACTATTTGTACTCAAAATTGCGAATTATTTCCAATACTGGATCGTGTAGACACGAATCAAAATCGAGAAAAAATGGATATCTGGGGGTCCATACGAATTGAACCACAAGGTTGATGATTCAAGTATTCAGTCCATATTTGTAAAAAATGGATGTTCTTCTTCAAGTAGGCATATCATAACAGCAGATGAAGTCTGGCAGACGACGCTTATCAACGTTTTCAAGAAGGCGTCTGATCCCTGCAGCTACCTTCCTCTTGCCAACGACAGCATTTCAAAACAGGACGTGCACTCTTGAACTCGAATTCTTTTTTTCTGTAATAAATGTCGATGTAAGATGACTAGTATTTGTGATAAGAACAAAATATAAATATCACGATGAGACGAACATGAGGTAAAAGCTTGAATTGCTCTCGAAAACGTGCGAAGAAAATGTGAATTTTCACCATCCGATGCGCTATCTTTCAAGAACTCTTTCACTTAATCAGCATCAAAATAGTCAGATATGGTGCAGTTGATAATTAATTTGGAACGTTAATATACCGTCTTCAAAAGCGTTAAAGAGCATAATATCGATCATATGTAATACGTTGACCGGAAAAAAGTTCACCACGCATCCATTTCAAACCAAAACATCGTTTGAAGGATTCTGCGTTATCACTGGAGATGACCAGAGTTTTTTCAAGGTCAGCCTTACTTCATTATATAAAAATGTACCTCAGGAACAGTGGTTAGTCTTCTCGAAATAGCAGAAAGGTACGTTTGCCAGTGTTATCATTATTGTCGTCATCGTAGTTGTTATTGTTGTTGTTGTTGTTGTTATTGTTATTGTAGATTATTTTAAGCGTAGTTCTATTATGCAAGGTCACAGAAAAGCAATTTGCCTTTCTCTATTAGAAAATAAAAATTACTTATTTTTACGATTTTTTTGTAAATATTTTAAACACTACGATATAATTCCATCAATCCATTTTGTGCAAACAAATACATTTTTATTTAAGTAAGCTAGCTTCATCGCATATTTGCTCCTTCTTATAACTAGAGACCGGATTTTTATGTAATTACATATTTTGGCATTCTACTTACCGTTCTCAAAATTGTAATCTTGGCAAAAGCATCGCCCTCCTAATATAATATCGAATTTTTTCGTTACATATTTTTACATATTTAGTACTACATTACATATTTTACATATTTTGCTTTGTTCACAATATATTTTATTTTATCAATTTTCTTCAATTTAATTCCAATTCTTTTTATGAAAAGTATTTTTGTAAATCAGCATTTTTCCTATACTATTGGGGAAACCTAGGTGCCCAAAATATATTTGACACTGCGTTTTATGATCTGTAACCTTAATTTCCGAGAAAAATTTGCGATCGCCGACGTGTAACACGTCGATGAAGATGCTAGAGTGTATGTTTCCTGGTCGTAGATCTCGCCAGTTTGTGCGATGGTTTCTATTGTGATTAGTCCGGCTGCTAAACTACGATCCTGGATTACAATAGATTAAGATTTTACTACTGATGAGAAAGTAGTATGATGTGAAGTGAGCAGTTTTTATAAATGAAATTTCTTGCTATGTAAATGGTTTTTAATTAGAGAATTTTAATATTACATATTATATCCGATTTTACATATTTGCTACATATTCTTGCTGTTTTCATTACATATTTATGTACATGTTTTGACGTTTAGTACTACATATTTTTCCGGTGTCTACATATAACAAACTATCTAGGCGACGTTAAAAATTAAAAAGTTAACTGATGTTAATGTATCAAAATATTTTGATATGGCAATCTAGTCAAAACTTTCCACATCGTCGTCGTTATAATTCCCATTTACGTCTAAATGAAAGGAACACAATTTGTAATTCATTATATTTCACGTCCGTAATTCATTGTAACACAAGTCTATTCATGCATCTCGTCTTTTGGCAATGAATGTAGTAGCCGCCTCCGAAATGGCGTAATATTCTATCTTTTTTTATTTAGTATTCTGCTTGTTCGGCATTACTGCCTTCCAAGGAAGTGAATTATAATGTATAGATAAGAACTTTTAGAGTCCGTCACTCATAGCGTAACTGCCTTGTTTGGCTAACGATATTGATGTATTTTGCAACTTGTTTTATCTTTTGTTTGAAAATAGCAAATATAGTAATGAAGTTTATTAGTTATTGAAAATAATCTCAATCTTTCTAGTTTACGGAGGTTTAAAATATGTCTTTAGGGAAACGAGATTTAATTCTATTTGGTGCATTATAAGATTGGCCTAAATTAAAAAGTGAAGAACAAGGAGCTTCAGGAAGAATATAAAACAAATTGAATTTTGTTTTTCTAAATGTTTTCTAATTGTTTCTGACTTGAATTCTCTGTGTAATTGTGCATTGCTAATAAACCATCGGGCTTTGGTAATTTTTCTTACAAATTTATTTTGTACTATTTGTAATTTTGTTAAATGAGTGGAGGCTACATTACACCAAACTGGACTAGCATATGAAATTGTAGGTTTTTTAATAGATGAATATATTAGTAATCCACATTAAATACTTAGAGTGGATTTGGAATTCATAATACGATACAATTTGAACATTTTGTTGTTTGTTTTATCTATTGTATTTTTGATATGGTCTTTCCAATTTAATTTTGTATCGAAGATAACGCCTAAATATTTAACTTGACTAGATCTAACCGGTGACTGATATTAAAAACAACGAAGAGAAATATTCATTACATTAAAATATACGGCCATTCAGCGGTCGTTTGCAAGTTAACATTTACACTTTTGACACTAATTGCCATTGTTATACAGGCGGAAGTTCTCTTTCTTCACTTTTCATTAGCGGCAGGACTCCCACGCACGCGAGAAAGATGGCGGTAGCTTCCTCTGCGGTTAGTCAGCGAAATGATCGCCGCTGACTCAAGCAGATCAAGTGAACGCCCACAGTAATGGCTTTTTCGGCGGGTTCTCTACAACGCGAGACGCACAATTTTAAAGTTCTTAGTGATTAACAAACCAAACTTACGCGCGCCGCAAGGGTCAAAGGCATTTTGTTTCTCATCACTTAGGTTTGAAGTACTTTTCACCCGTAAAACCTTTAGTCGCCTTTTTTACTTTCCCGTATACGTACGTATGCACGGAGTGATAAACATAGTATAGGCAAAGTTATGTAATGTTCCGCGAAAAAATGGCCAATTTTCGGCGGAAAAAAATTAATTACCGGGCCGTGAAAACGAAAAAATGGATGAAACCAGTTGCTAAAAAAGAAAAAAAATCCCCTAACACGTGGTGTATCCAGAAACCCTGTTTTCTAGGTCCTTGATACCGAAAAAGCAATTGAAACGAAAACGTCCGTCTGTCTGTCCGTGTGTGAACACTACTAGCGCCTAGACCATACGTACGATTTCTTCCAAAATGGATATTCCCCGGTCCATCTGCTTCTAGTCAAAGCTTTGAGATTTTGAAAAAGATTCTTCAAAATATGGGGGTACTTTATTTGAAGCCCCCCGGTGATTTTCACAATTTTCTCAGAAACAACTCCAAATTTTTTCTTTATATTTCTTGTAGGAATAGAGTAAAATAACTTATTAACATGCATAGGTCCGATTTTCATGGATAACTCTGAATTTTCGAAAATTGTGTAAGTTTGAATTTTTTTCCGCGTCTTTCTCCAACTACAAAATTGAAGATAGAGATCTTTTCTTCAATTAAAATTCTGCATATTGAGTTCTTTCATGAAGGTCATTTAAATGTTTTTCAAAATTTTAGTGGTTTTTGTGCAATATTGTGTGCAATATGTGCAATTTTAACAAATTACAAAAACAAGATATTCTCAAAAATCAAAATTTTTTCTTTAAACTTTTGGTAGGGATAGTGGTAATGTACTCTATCAGATGACATAAAATTTATATTGCTCTATAGTTTGGTTTTTTTAAAATTTACAAAAATGTAAATTTTTTCACACGTCGATAATATTTACAATAGCGGCGATTTTTTCACATTATAATTTATGAGTACATGTGCTTTAAATAATGCCAAGTAATGTTTTTCGAAAACACAACCGTTTTCTGTGAAAAGTAGCTCAAAGTTCGCATTTTCAGAAACGCTCAAACGCTCATATATTCGCCATTTCTCATATATGGCTGCAAATTTTTTTTTCAAACTTTTGTAACGGATAGTGCTAATTACACTCTTTGGTATAGCGTAAAGTTTATTTTGAGTTATTTTTTTTTGTTTTTTCAAGATCTCTCACATCTTTAATATGCACATTACCAACAATTTGTAAACATTGTTATATTTGTGACTGTAAGTGTTTGAAATAACTTCAAAGGAAGTATTTTGAAAACTCAAACATTTTCTGTGAAAATGAGCTTCGAATTTCACATTTTTAGTAGCGCTAAAACGCCATTTTCTCTTAAACGGCACATAATTTTTAAAAGAAAATTGCCAGTAATGACTAGATTTTCGTGTTCTTTAATATTCTAAAATTAATGTTTCCGTTTTACCAATAGGAAACCGAACAATTAAGAAAATGACAAAAAAGTGTACTTTTGGCGGTGATAGATGACAGCTAGAAAGAAAGAGTTTGTGGCAATTCCGAATAGCTAGCGAAGACCCAAGGAATAGAAAACTAATACGGGAAGGTCTGTGCCTTCTGTAGCACCACTAGTTGTTTTTGGCGATCAGTGTAGTCTCTAATTATACAGAAACAGTTATCGAGCAGAAAAGATTTTTCTTTTGACTTAAATTTGTGTACAGACTTAAATTGTTTAATGTCATCTGGCAATGCGTTGTAAAGTAACGTACATGTATTGTATGTGGATACTGAGCTGTTAATACTGACACTTGGTACATGTGATTTCTACGACGTGTGTTGTAATCATAAATATCAATATTACATGAAAATATGTTCCCTCCGTTAAGTAGATCATTTTTGACAAATATTACAGATTCGTAAATAATTAGGCAAGGCAATGGTAAGATTCCAAGCTCAATGAAAAGAGGCTTGCAGGGATCACGTGGAAGGCATTTTTTCATTATTTGAATAATTTTATTTTGCAATCTGAAGGTCTGAGTATTGCAGGATGAGCTTCCCCAAAATATTATGCTACATCTCAGGCGGGAATGTACATTTCCAAAATAAAACCAATGAGTTGCATGAAGGCTGACAATTTGAAAGAATTCTGAATAGTTCTTGTTTTTTTCTTCAATTTATTTTTGTAAACTGGATACAACTGTGAGCAAATATCTGGCGGCTTAAGTGGAGGTGTTAAGTCCTATTTCCGCCATATTAAATTCAGCAAATTTAAATGCATTTTCTCATACACAATTAGCAATACAGTGAGAACATTTTTTATACATGTATTCAGAAGTACTTTAAATTTTTTCTGAGTTATTTTAAAGTGATGTTTCCAAAACATTTTAATGTAGATTTTTTAAAAAATATTATGTATGTTTCTGCGTTACGTAACATATTACATTATTTAATCAATGTTATTCAACAGATATAGTTTAAAATAACTCAGTAAATAGGTTATTACAAGCTTGAAATTAATATAAGAATGAAAATAACCATTCTATATAAGACTGCTCTGATTTCAGAATTCCAAATATGGCTTTGGCATCGTACATTCTGTCCTACGGAGTTGCGCTTTTAGGCGTTGCACTTGTTGCCGCCTACTTTCATTTCACGCGTAACTTTGGCCACTGGAAGAGAAAAGGCGTCAAGGAACTCAAACCCCTTCCCTTCGTGGGAAATATGAAAGATGTCGCAATCGTGAAGAAGAACATTGGCATGGTGGCTTCGGAAATCTACGAGCAGCACAAGGAGGAACCGTTCATTGGTCTGTACGCGTTTGACGAACCAGTGCTCCAAGTTCACGACCTGAACCTCGTGAAAGCTGTGCTCGTCAAGGACTTTCAGTACTTTCCCGACAGAAGTGCACATGCGGATGAAGAATTGGATCCTCTTCCTGCACGAGGTCTCTTCCTTCAAAAGGGAGAACGTTGGAAGATCCAGAGGAATGCAATCACACCCAGTTTCACTTCCGGCAAAATGAAGCGGATGTATGAACTTGTAGCAGAATGCGGGAAGTTTCTATTATTGGCCTTAGAAAGAGAGAAATTGGCAGGTAAAAAAAATCATTTTTAAATTTTTACTTTCTTGAATACGTCGAATTGTAAGATCACCAAACCGAGATTTTGACGGAATGCTGACCATTGCTGGATAATGACATTGACATTGCATTGACATTGAAAAAATAAGTGACATGAATATCCCTTATATTTTTAAAATACACCTAATTTATGTATTTAAATAAATCTTCAAAATAAAGGTCTAAGAAAATCAACACTACAAAATTTATTTATAATAGCATTTCAAATGCAAGTAATTAAATACTGTCCAACCCGGTCGTCATTGAATGCCTGATCTGAAACCTATTTTCTAAAAGTCATTTTGATTATTTTTTTAGGAAAGCCAATTGAAGTATACGAACTTGCAGCTCGCTACACTACCGATGTTATTGCGTCCTGCGCGTTTGGTCTTAAAGGAAATAATTTAAATGATCCAAAATCAGAATTTCGTCGAATTTTGCGAGCAGTGTTCGAATTATCTCCACGTCAAGCAATAGGACTGGCAACTGCTTCCTTGGCCCCTAAAGTGACCAAATTACTACGCCTCAAAATAGTCGATCAAGAAGTGGATAATTTTGTTATAAGCACAATTCAACAAACCATAAAAGAAAGGGAAAATAAAAATGTCCAGAGAAATGACCTTCTGGATAGCTTGATTCAACTTATGAAATATGGCAGAATTTCTGAAGGAGAGGCAAATGGGGTGACCGAAGCTTCTAATGAACTGGGTATGTACACCTGCAAATGTTATTACTCGTATTTGGTGACCTGAAGGTATAAAGTATCTAACAAAGGATCATCAATAATAAATTACAATTAAATTTTATTTCAATTCTTACATATTCCTAAAATTAAGTTATTCTATATTTCCATTTGCTTTATCTCTCATTATCAGCATTACCGACAATATTAAAAGGTGCGTAGTTTGCTGCTAACATGCAGTGTTAAGATATGCTAGGAAAATTTTTTCGTAGAAATGAATGCATGAAATAAAATTTATTTAAATAGAATAATATTGAGTGCAAGTTAGCAAATAGCCGGGAAACTCGCAACTCGTGTAGCGAGGAGTGAATTTACCGGCTAGCACAGCACTTCGAGTGATATTTAGTGTGACTATTTCACGAATAAACACATTACATGATTTGAAAGGATAATTTAAATCACAGGAATTACGAAAAAGGGAAATATTATTCAAAATTACAACCGAAAAATGAAAACGTTTCATTCAGCCCCGACTTATCACTGCCTCCTGGAATAACTTATAATCAAGCAATATTTTTTTAAATTAATTTTTTACTACCTGTTCGACAATTTGTGAGAGACAATTTGAGACTGAATTTTACAATATTTGGACAGTCGTTTTGGACACTAACAGTAACCTCAGTAAGAGGATTTATGAAGGTAAATGTTTAAGAATTAGACATATATATATATATATAAGACTAAGAAACATGGAAAAGAAGAGAAAATAAATAAAATTACGAAGGATGAAATTTATCTTTAGAAAATTTGGAATTAATTCTACGAAGAAAGGGATAAGTTTTACCAAGATTAAAAAATTGTGCATGATGTAATGAAGGAAGACTATTAAAAAATTTGGGACTATTAATTGGGATTTTTAATCAAATCATGGATTGCAAGGAGATTTAGTTCATTGTGAATTTGTGTATTGGAAATCAACCAAGGTGAATGTAGAATTTTTCTAAAGAATTTGTTTTGAATGATTTGAAGTTTTTGTATATTTGATTTTTCTGCATTTGACCATATTGGACAAGCATAAGTTAAAGTAGAGCTAATAATTGAAGTGTATATTAATTTAGCATTTTTAATACGGAGAGTTGAGTTATTATTTATGAGAGAATTAAGTTTATCTATTTTAATGGTAGTTTTTTGTATAACATTTTTAATGTGAAGTTTCCAGTTCAGTTTTGTGTCCAGATGGAGACCGAAATATTTAATAGAGGAAGAGGAAGAAAGCTAATAGGAGTGTTATGAATTAGAAGGGGAGGAGGGGTTATTTGCTTACATAACGTAAATATTTTGGCTTGGCATTTATCCATATTGATTTTGATTCTCCAATTGTTGGCCCACACCGAATAACGATTAAGATCTACTTGAAGTTTATTTCTGGCAAGATGAATATTAGTGTGTGAGTTAATAAGTGCTCTATCATCTGCAAAAAGGGCTTATTAGAAGAAGCGAATTTTGAAATATCGGAAAGATAAATATTGAATAGCAGAGGAGAAAGACAAGAACCTTGAGCGACCCTGGTAGAGATGTTAAGTTTTTGAGAGAAGGAATATTTAACTATGAAAGTTCTGTTAGATAGGAAATTTTGAATAATAGTTACAAGATAAATAGGAAAACCTACAAGATGAAGTTTATATATTAAACCATCGTGCCAAACTTTGTCGAATGCCTTTTCTATATCTAAAAAGATTGCAAGTGAGTGTTGTTTTAAATGAAAAGAATTTTCTCTGTGTTCAGTAATACGCAATAGCTGATGAAGAGTAGAATGTTTGTGCATAAATCCAAATTGTGAAGGTTGAATAATGTCATTTTGAGAAGTGAATGTATAAATTCTGTGAAGTAATATAGTTTCGTAAATTTTTGATAGAGAAGAAAGTAAACTAATGGGCCGATAATTAGAAGGAAATCTTGGGTCTTACTTTGGTTTACAAATAGGGATAATTATAGCTAATTTCCAAATATTAGGAAAATAGTGAAAACGAAGAGACGAATTCAAAATATTAATAAATGCAGCAATGCATTCATTACCTAAAAATTTGAGTGATTTGTTAGTAATTAGATCAAATCCAGTTGATTTGCGAATTTCGAACTTTTTATAATATTTATATATTTATAATATTGAAGAAATTTAAATAAATGTGTTCTAGACTTTATTATTCGCGAAATTTTGTTAAGTTTAGATTTAATATCGGGATGTCGAGTTATTTGCCAATAACGACGTAAAGTGTGTTTAGTTTTGATTAGATTAAGAATACGAAAATGTAGTGGTTTATAGGGGCTAGAGGGAAATTTAGGTATAAAGCTCGAATGAGATGAAAGTGTGTTATGTATTGTAGTGGTAAAATAAGATAGGTAATTGTCAATGTCATTTGTAGATTGAATATTATGAGGAAACAATATTATTTTCAATGTCGTGTTGAAAGTCAGGCCACCTAATTTTTTGAAAAAGAGGTGTGAAGATAGAAGAAGAAATATTAAAGGAAATAGATAAAGTAACAAGAATTGGAAAATGTTCAGAATCTAATTCAGGAAGTACATTTTGTATTATAGGGAAAGGAAAATTTTGTGTAAAGAATAATATCAAAAAAATCAGGAATAATATTATTATCATATGAATAGTAAGTAATTTCAGAGGGGGAGTGTATTTGTACATTATTAGAAACGAGAAAATTATGTAATTTAATTCCATTAGGGTTGGTAGTATTACAACCCCAAATTTGATGTTTACAGTTTAAATGTTTGATGTTTACTATTTCACTCATGTCTGTCCGCGTTGTAAGTAGCCAATGCTAAACAAGGATATATTCAAATTAAACCAATACCAGATGTTTATCGCCATCAGCTTGTTTACCTTTCTTATCGCTGTAAAAACTTTGTTTACCTTTTTTAAGATAACGATAGCAATTGTTTCAGCTCCAAAATAGCTTGTGTGCATCAATATAATTTTAAAATGTGTCGTTTTGGTCATGTTTAAAACTCTGAAACAGAATCTGTTATTAAAAATTCAGTGCCGAAAAACAACGAAAGGAACAGAGAAAGTGTGTGGAAGCAATTTCAAGAATTTTGTGAAGAAATAAAATACAAATGGACAGCACAAACTACAAATGAGGAATTTACACATATTTTAGGTAATTAATATACGAAGATTAGATGGTGAAGAGTACAAAGAATATGCTATCAAAACAATGTGGAATGTTACATAAAAATTATTCAGGAAAATAATGAGTGCACACGTGTGTTCAATCCAATCGAAATCGACGAATTCCGCTGCTAATTCATCTTGTACATCTTCCATTTCAAATACTTCCACGGAAGGCCAAGACTTGGAAAACAACTCCCTACAACTTAAATCATTGTGCTCTTAATAAATGTTCTTTTAAGTAGCCTTGTTATAATTGTTTTTCGAAAGTTTTATTACCATAAAACTTACCATACATATTTGAAAAATTATCATATATAATATCAAATATTATAATATCAAATTATCATATTACCATAAAAACTTACCATACATATTTATTACCATACATATTTGAAATCATTTCTGCATTAAACTGTTTATTCAAATGTTACTTGATAATAAGTTATTCCAAGAGGCAGTGATAAGTCGGGGCTGTATGAAAGGTTTTCATTTTTCCGTTGTAATTTTAAATAACATTTCCCTTTTTTCGTAATTCCTGTGATTTAAATTAACCTTTCAAATCATGTAATGTGTTTATTCGTGAAATAGTCACACTAAATATCACTCGCTACGCGAGTCGTGAATTAACCGGCTAGCACAGCACTTCTCCTGATATTACTTATGATAAAAAAGGTAAACAAACTAATGGTAATAAACATCTGGTAACTTAAATATATCCTTGCTTAGCACTGGCTATTTACGACATGCACAGATATGAGCGAAATAGTCATTAACTAGTGGTGCTACAGAATGGCACAGACTTTCCCGTATTAGTTTTCTATTTTCTTGGGTCTTCGCTAGCTATTAGGAATTGCACATACTCTTTCTTGCCAGCTACCATCTATCACCGCACAAACTACATTGTTTAGACATTTTATCATTTTTTGTTTTCCTAATGGTAGAACGGAAATATTCACT
Source organism: Acheta domesticus (assembly GCA_031308135.1). Taxonomy (NCBI): domain Eukaryota; kingdom Metazoa; phylum Arthropoda; class Insecta; order Orthoptera; family Gryllidae; genus Acheta; species Acheta domesticus. Next base: position 98,578,573 of record JAHLJT010009419.1, read on the forward strand.
TGAGAATATTAAAGATCACAAAAACATAGAACTAAGTGGCAACTTTCTCTTAAAAAAATGGTGCCGTTTTTAAAAACAAATGGCGTTTTAGCGCTACTAAAAATGCGAAATTCGAAGCTCTTTTTCATAGAAAAGTTTTGAGTTTTCAAAAGACTTCGTTTGAAGCACATACACTCACAAATATAACAATGTTTACAAATTGCTGGTAATGTGCATATCAAATATGTGAGAAATCTTTCCAAAAAATTACATTTGTGTAATTTTAGAAAAAAAATACCCCAAAATAAACTTTGCGCCATATAAATGCAATAAGCACTATCCGTTACAAAAGTTTGAACAAAAAATATTGAAATCTCGATTTTAAAAAATTTTAAAATTTGAGGGTACTTTACATGAAGCCTCGATTTTAAGAAACTTTATTCAAAATTTCAGGGTACTTTACATGAAGCGCCCCGGACATTTTCAAAATTTTCTCAAAAACGGCTGCATTTTTTAAAAATTTCTTGTAAGAATAGAGTAAACTCCAGTTATTAAGATGGCATAGGCCCCATTTTCACGGTTTACTCTGAATTTTTGAAAAGTGCTAATGTTTGAAATTTTTTCGTCTTCCTAGAACTACAAAATTGAAGATTTTTTGAAAATTGAAGAAAAAACATTGCAGCCATATATGAGAAAATGGCGTTTGAGCGTTTCTGAAATTGCTACATTTTGAGCTACTTTTCATAGAAAACGGTTGTGTTTTCGAGAAACTTTACTTGACATTATTTAAAGCACATGTACTCATAAATATAATAATATGAAAAAATCGCCGCTAATGTAAATATTATCGACGTAAGAAACATGTGAAAAAATTTACATTTTAAAAATTTTTGAAATAACCAACCTATAGAGCAATATGGCTTTTATTTCATCTAATAGAGTACATTTACCACTATCCCTACCAAAATTTTAAAGATAAAATTTGGAGCCGTTTTTAAGAAAATCTTGTTTTTGTATTTTTTTAAAATTGCACATATTGCATCTAAAATTTTGAAAAACATTTACATGACCTTTTTGAAAGAACTCAATATGTAGAATAATTTTTAATTGAAAAAAAGCTCTATCTTCAATTTTGTAGTTGGAGAAAGACGCCGAAAAAATTCAAACTTTCACTATTTTCGAAAATTCAGAGTTATTCGTGAAAATCAGTTCTCCACCAGCAGACCGCTGAACACCTCATATGTCTGGATTAGTTCACAGAAAGTTATTCGTGAGTGTTCACTATTCGTGAGTGACGGGTCCACACACACACACACACGCTATTACTCAATTACTGTATAGGGATTGTTGAGTTTTGGAGGGCCTGAACTACGTTCGTACTAACTCGAAATATCTTTCCAGCTTTCGATGAGAAGGATGTATGTGGTCAATCGTTCGCATTTTTAACGGCGGGATTTGAGACATCGGCCACTACAATCAGCTATGCTCTCTTCGAGATTGCCCAGAACAAAGACGTACAAGACAAACTGCGCAGAGAGCTTCAGGACGCAACAAGCGATGGACACTTTTCCTATGAAACACTTCATGGACTGAAATATCTGGACATGGTGATGCAAGGTAAGTTCATACGTAATATTTATATAATAGTTTTCATATGATTATTGGTGCCTTTTAGTACGGTTTTTTAAACTACCTACATCTCGTTACAACATGTACCAATTTAATCATCTTATATATCACACGCCTTCTTACATCTCAGTTTATATTTTGCATTTCATATCTTATATCGCAGTAACATTTTTAATACCTCTTATTCTTCTCATCTTTTTCCTGACATACCCATAGTCTTATTTTAATTAAATTATTAAGTTGCCGCCATTTTCAGAAAATATTACAAATGTACAAAAATATAAAAAAGATACTGGTAAAGTACAATTTTCTCAATCCCAATATCACAGGGCATAAATAAACCATTGAGTTAATTGCGGCTATATGTAAATGTTTCCTACATTTTCTACTGCCCAGGAAACTGTTCATTAAGGAGCTAATAAACTAAGTAAGCCGATCCTCGGTCGCCAAGATCGCTAGGCGGTAGTGTCGTTGTTCGGGCCCACAGCAAAGCAGGAATAAATACGTTAATTTTCGCAAAGCAAGGCAGAACAGCTAAGATGCGTAACCGGCAGCAGCGCGGCCGTTGAGCAGGCGAAACCACGCCATCGTCTCTACATCCGCTCTTCCGCGATTTGTCCAACGGGCGGAGACTGCGCGCACGTGCGCGCCTCGCTATCTGTCCCCCCTCCGTCTCTTGCAGAAGCAACGGAAAAAAACCGTCCAGAATCTTCTATGTCCAAATCAAATGGCAAATTGTAATTGGCCATCGCCATCCCCACCTCTGCCGCGCGAGAGAGCCCATTCCTAACGTCTTCTTACCGCAACCGAAATTCGTCAATTCACTGAAAGACACCGAGGAAGATGGTCGCGTGTGTTCAGGGCTCCGCGCGGTAACGTGTAAAATAATGTATAATCGTTCAACTTGAGCTACATACGGCTCATGCACATGTTATAATTCAATCGTGGCAGCAAGCATCTAAATTGTGTCTGTCGCTCTTACGTAAGTTTACGCCTGTAATTGTTAATTCAGCCGTGCCACTAGCGGCTGCATCTGGTCGGTACTAAATTAATGACTGCAGTGTACAAGGTCCCTGCAATAACCGTACTTAGACAAGTGTGAACTGACGCGCCAAGTGAAACTTTTATGTTTATGTGTTGTGTTCCTGTAAGTGACATTCAATAATTTACTTATTAAATCTTGTTTGTGCTGGAACTTCACTTGTGTGTGTATCCTGCAACTCCTGCGCCAATTCTACGAGCTGTCAAAGGGTTTCGGGACTACTGTGCCTCATCACCATTAATTATATAGTCCACTAATGAAACAATGCATTATACGTATAGCAACCAAGAACAGTTGTAGCGATCTCTGACCGAAAGATCGCGGGTTCGAGTCCCTCCTCGGGCATGTTTGTATTTGTGTTCGTCTTTTCACCCCATATCATGTATTCTTCACAGTTGCCATAACGTTAACCCAACAGAGGTATCTAATGATCAAGATGTTGATGTGACTTTAAATATAAACTAGTGGTGCTACAGAATGGCACAGACTTTCCCGTATTAGTTTTCTATTTTCCTGGGTCTTCGCTAGCTATTCGGAATTGCCACATACTCTTTCTTGCCAGCTACCATCTATCATCGCCAAAAGTACATTTTTTTGTCATTTTCTTAATTTTTCGGTTTCCTATTGGTAGAACAGAAACATTAATTTTAGAATATTAAAGAACACAAAAACCTAGCCGTAAATGGCAATTTTCTTTTAAAAATTATGTGCCGTTTAAGAGAAAATGGCGTTTTAGCACTACTAAAAATGCGAAATTTGAAGCTCATTTTCACAGAAAAGTTTTGAGTTTTCAAAATAATTTATTTGAAGTTATTTGAAGCACTTACACTCACAAATATAATCATCTTTACAAATTGCGGATAATGTGCATATTAAAGATGTGAGAGATCTTTCAAAAAATTTACATTTATATAATTTTTGAAAAAAACAAAAAAAACTCAAAATAAACTTCACGCTATACTAATGAGTGTAATTAGCACTATCCGTTACAAAAGTTTCATGAAAAAAATTGCAGCCATATACGAGAAAATGACATTTGAACATTTCTGAAAATGCCGAAATTTGAGCTACTTTTCACAGAAAACGGTAGTGTTTTCGAGAAACTTTACTTGACAGTATTTAAAGCATGTATACTCGTAAATATAATAATGTGAAAAAATCGCCGATAATGTAAATATTAAGGACGTGAGAGACAAGTAAAAAATTTACATTTTGGTAATTTTTGAAAAAACCAACCGATAGACCAAAATGGCTTTTATGTCATTGATAGAGTACATTTACTACTATCCCTACCAAAAGTTTAAAGAAAAAATTTGGAGCCGTTTTTGAGAAAATTTTGTTTTTGTAATTTTTTAGAATTGCACATATTGCACGCAATATTGCACGAAAACTACCAAAATTATGAACAACATTTACATGACCTTTATTAAAGAACTCAATATGCAGAACAAATTTTATTTGAAGAAAAAATCTCTATCTTCAATTTTGTAGTTGGAGAAAGACGCCGAAAAAAATTCAAACTTTCACAATTTTCGAAAATTCAGAGCTGTACGTGAAAATCGGACCTATGCCATGTTAAAAAGTGTATTTTCTTCTATTCATACAAGAAATTTAAAGAAAAAATTTGAAGCCGTTTTTGAGAAAATGTTGAAAATCCCCGGGGGGCTTCATATAAAGTACCCCCAAATTTTAAAGAATCTTTTTCAAAATCACAAAGCTTTGACTAGAATTAGATCGACTGGGGAATATCAATTTTGAAGAAAATCGACCGAACGGTTTAGGCGCTAGCGTTGACCACAGACGGACAGACGGACGGAATGCCGTGAATCGATTTTTAAGTATAAAGAAGCAACAAATCATGGATTTTGACCACACCACGAGATAGAGGATTTTTTTTCTTAATTTAGCAACTGGTTTTATCCACTTATTCGTTTTCACGGCCCGGCAATTAATTTTTTTTCCGCCGAAAATTGGCCATTTTTTCGCGCAGCATTACATAACTTTCCCTATACTACGTATATCACTCCGTGTATACGTACGTATACGGGAAAGTAATAATTTTCCCTATACTACGTATATCACTCCGTGTATACGTACGTATACGGGAAAGTAATAATTTTCCCTATACTACGTATATCACTCCGTGTATACGTACGTATACGGGAAAGTAAAAAGAAGTAAATTTTAAAGAGAAACTTCTAAACAATTTTTCTATTACCACAGATGAACGTGGATTTCATTGCAATGATAAATAGGTTCGGGGCTCGAAAGTACAAAATGCACCAAACAAGTGAATTTTAGTAATAAATGTATTATAGAAAATGCAAAATAATAGACATATGGAGCTGTTTCCAGCACTTTGCAGCAAGTGACATATGCCCATGATCTCTGCTTTTGGAAGTGAATAATTTGTAATAGAATTACTGTATTACATTACAAATATTTTTATCAAGTCAGCCTACCTCATGTTATAGGGTAGGTGAGCCCTGCAGGCCGAATAAATAGATTACAATTTACAATGGCCTAGAAAACGATAAAAAATTTAAATATTCAACATAGTACATTCCCAATAAATGCCTAATAAATAATTAACACTAATTAAGATTCACGTCCTATACTAGAAATTATTCATGTTTGAAAAAAATGCTGAGGAATTGTCTATTTTTCACGCGACAGAAAATATGACAACTAGTGAAGATATTTTCAAAAGCTGAATAATCGTCAAATTTTAGAATACTGTGGAAAATCTTGACTGGGCTTCTACTAATGGCGGAAGTCTGGAACGAATACAGCCTTGGCAGAAAAATCTATGAATCAGTTCATGAAGTTGGGAAGCAGAAACCAATGTTTTTGCTCGGTATTTTTCATCAACATATGATCACTTGAGAGGATTGTTTACTATCACTTGATAAGATAGTTAACTGAAAAATCGAAACGATATATTTAGAGTTCGATATCTTTGATATTTTGATGTTTAATGTTCAGACACAAAACAATCTCAAATAGCATTTCTGTTGCTGCAAATTCAAATGGAATTTTTATTATTACTATTGTAAAGATCTTCGATCGTTTTGATGAGAATGTTGTCGAGAAGTAAAGATACTGACACATTCCAATTTAGGTCAGTTACACTAGCAGCAAATACAATTTTAATAGTATTATATAATTACCTGAATGGGCCCAGTGGTACTTGGGAAAATGAGGCTAATGAAAGGTAAACATTGAAATCTATGAAACCTAAGGGAGAATGTGGAATAAAGAAACTTGCAATTCTTCATGTTTTGCATTGTTGAATAAAAAAACTTGTATAGGCGCTTTTTACTTCCTGTATCCCAGTAGACACAAATGGTATTTTTTAATCTTGTGAATACGAATTCTTCTTTGTTTCAGAAACCTTACGCAAATATCCTCCACTTCCATTCCTTGATAGGAAATGTAGCAAAGCTTACACTTTACCTGGTACAGATATTACTTTGGAAGAAGGATCTCGCATAATGGTGCCACTCCACGCGTTGCAAATGGACCCAGAATATCACCCCAATCCCAAAAAATTTGATCCAGAAAGATTCTCCGAGGAAAACAAGAAGAAGATCATCAACTACACACATATGCCATTCGGTGAAGGACCAAGAAACTGTGTCGGTGAGTATACGTACACAACAAATCTCGTAATTGTTATTTTGGTTGTTCTCTTAAAAACTAGTTTTTCTTATTGAATAATTGAAATTACATTTATTGGAACTGTCATACAAATTGAACTAATTAGGAACAATCATGTTTCAGGGATGCGTTTCGCTTTAATGCAAGTGAAATCTGCCCTAGCTCACCTGTTGATGAAGTACACAGTTGAACCGTGCAATACAACACCTCAAGAAATCAAGTTCAACCCGCAAACAATTTTGCTGCAGCCGAAAGAGAAAATTAAGCTCGTTTTCAACCCGCTTTCTTAATTGCATGTGAATAATTACAGGCGTACTCTCTCCCCCACTAACGTTAATTCCAGATTTTAGTAAACTTGAAGGTCTAAAGAAAATACGATGAAAATTGAGAACAGGTGTTTTAATTCCACTGCTCTGAAGAATTGTGTTTTGTTACATAGTGACCCTAACGCTGGTTGTTTAAAACTTCAGGCGATTCCAAAATTTGTTTGAGAATAGTGTAAGAATTGTGCAGAAGAGAATTTGCTCTAATTTTCTCATTGCTCATGTATAAAAGTGCAACTATTATCGTGGGAATCTTTGTTGGTTGTTACTTGTACTTTTATCGCCGGCAAAATGGGTAATCATGAGATTTTCGCTTATTTTATAAAAAATCATTTCTAGAATTGTAAAAGTATTATTGCAATGAATCATGCATGCGAAATGCTCGCCAGCTCTTCCAACTCCGGTTAATGAGCCGGAAAGCACGCTCGCCTAAATGCGTTTCTTCCATTTTACTCTCCAAGGTTATACTCACATTCATAACGAGAAGCAAAGTGTGACAAGAACGTGTAACGAACAATCTGATTAGGAGTGTTACTAGCGCTTGAACATGTTCATCACCAAAAATGTTTCAAGAGAAAAAATGTTCATATATTTTTAAAGTTTATAAATTAAGATATTTAAAAGAAAGTGTGCACGTTGTAAGTGTCAATGTTGTGTGATATGTATGTATGCGATATTTGTTTCTTTGTATTTGTTTCCTTTTTAATTAATAAATTAAGTGCCATCCACATTGGTAGTACATTTCGTGAGACTCTCAGACTTGTATTAAAATAGAAGAATGCTTCCTGATTGTCAATATATTTTTTATTAATAAAACATATCCAATGTTTTTATCACAATCCCTTATCATCAATTACATGGGGTTTCGTAACATGTTTCGTTACACCTTCAGGTTACTAAATTTATGAGAATACAGAAATCAATAGTCCTATCAACATATCCAACTAGTGTAGTTTAATAACATAGTTTATAAAAAATTCAAATGTCTTTAAAATAAAAGTTAATACATTAACATGTCAAAGCAGTTAAGACAATTATTTCAGATGTATATTGAGTAAAACTTAATCACAAAATTAAAACATGTTTCCTACATAAGAATACATTTTTTTTAAATTTATTATTAAAGTCACATCGACAACTGAGGTCATTAGCGACTATTTTAAGTACAACTTTACAATATTAACACGGCAACTTTACAATAGATATGAAAATTTACAAATTACAATATATGTGAATATGTAGAGACAGACATTACAGGTATTTTGATGTTACAGAATTAGTTTGTAGTATCCATACCAATACACTTATTACAATTAGATTTCTTTAAGAATGTTGCTGTCTTTACAGAATTTTAATATTTTATTTTGGTAGTCGATGGATGATAGCATCAGTTCAGGGTTTTGCTCATCTTCTAGGTATGTGTGTCTGCTGTACTGAAACATAGGACATTGAGTTAAAATGTGTTCAAAGTTAAGAATGGTATCACAGTGCTGGCAGGTAGGTGGGGGATTTCCAGTTAACAAGTGTTGATGACTGAACTTGCAATGACCGGTTCTTATTCTTGTTATTGTCACCTGATCTTTTCTTGAAAATTTTTTGGAGGTTTTCAGGGAGTAAAAATTGTTAACGTGTTTGTGTAGAGGGCTGGATTTCATGTTTTTCCAGAAGTTGCTCCACTTTTCATCCATTGCTTTCTTGATGTGGGTCCATAAGTCCTTGCAAGTGTGTGATATTGTTAAAATACTTCCTGTTTCAGGGCTTACATTTTCTTCTTCAAGACTCATTGTATTATGTTCAGGGGTTGTTTTGTAATCTGGTATCCAGGCAATTATGAGACTTCTTTTAGATTGTATAATGTCATGATATATTTCATGAATAATGTTTATCATTGGTAGGCCAGGGTAGTTATTGAGAATGTTGTTTATTGCTTCAAGAGAAGTAGAGAATATGACAAACTTGTTATTTCTGAGTTTCTGTGACAATTTGAAGGCTGTCATTATAGAGCATATTTCAGCTGTAGTAGTACTAGAGTAGGAATGCAGTCTGTTTATAATTTTAACATCTTTGGTAATTGTAGTTGCATATTTTCCATCTCTCTTATTGGTAACTTTAGTATAGATTTTATAGGAGTCTTGGTATTTATTTTCTATTTCATTAAGTTTAATTTTCCTATCGTTTTTAGCCATTTTGTTTATTTGAATAGTGTCTAGTGTTATATCTGTTACTATTTCAGGAATTCGTCCACGGTGGTATACTATTGTTTCTTTTTTCCATTAGTATATGTTCCTGAAGGTTTAACTGTCTCAGAAGGTTTTTGACTTTGGTATATACTGGTGAAAAGCATTTTTGTTCTTTGTAGTAATTTTGAAGTTTTGGGTATATATCGTGGTAGATTATAGGGTTATTTGATTCTGCTGATTTGATGGCATATTTGAGAGTTAGCATTTGTCTACGGTGAGCTAGGGTTGGTTCTTTGGCTTCTATTAGGATGCTACCAATGGGGCTGGTTTGAAAGCAACCAGTGCTTATTCGTAGAGCTTTGTTGTGTATAACATCAAGTTTTTGTAGGTCTTTTTTGCTAGCTGAATCATATAATATGGATCCATAGTCGATTTTGGATCGAATTATTACTTTGTAGGTCATCAGATGGAGATGTTTATCTGCTCCCCAGTTATTATGGGATATGCACTTGAGTATGTTGAGTCTCTTTTTTACATTTCTCAGATAAGATTTATATATGACTTTTCCAGTTCATTTTTGAGTCAAAATGCATGCCTAATATTTTAATGTTTTGATAAAATTTTAGGTTATGTAGGTCCCATTTTTAATGTAGGTTGACTCTCCATATTTTGTCTGGAGAACACTATACACTGGGTTTTGGTAGCTGAAAATTTAAAGCCTGATTTGAGAGACCATTCAAGTAGATTGTTTAGGGCAGATTGTATAATTTCTTGACTGGTTGTAATAGATGATCCTCTGCAGAGAATGGTAATGTCATCAGCATATTTCCTTATGATTACCGGATGATTGATTTCAGAGCCTGCATCATTGATGGCCAACAGGAATAGAGAAACACTAAGTACAGCACCTTGAGGTAGTCCATTCTCCAAGTGTTGTACTGATGATAGGCTACCATTAACTCTCACATTAAAGGTTCTTTCTTTGGTGAAATTCTTGATGCATTGAAATATGTTGCCTTTAAGTCCATATTCCTGTAATTTTGTCATGATTATATGGGTCCACACCATGTCATAAGCTTTTTCGATGTCTAGACTCACTGCTAAAACATGTTGTTTGTTAGCAAGGGCTTCTTGGATGTAATTATCAATACTTACTAGGTGAGAGGTAGTTGAGTGTCCAGCTCTGAAACCAAATTGATTGTTGGATATGATGTTTTTAAAGTCTAGAAACCATCTGAGCCTTTTGTTAATTATTTTTTCCAGGATTTTGCACATATTGCATGTTAAGGAAATGGGTCTGTAATTTTCCGTTTTAGTGGGGTCTTTCCCAGGCTTTGGTATAGGTATAACAATAGCTGATCTCCATAATTCAGGAAATACATTTTTATTCCATATTATGTTATATATTCTTAGTAGAATTTCTTTTCCTTCCAGGGGTAGATTTTTTAAAAGAATATATGGAATATTGTCTGGTCCAGGTGAGGAGTTCCTAGTCCTGTTGATAGCAGAATTAAGTTCTTGAATTCCAATAGGGTCATTAATATGGTAATAAGTAGCCAAGTCTTGATTATTTGTAGGTTCTGTAAGGTTCTCTTGCTCTTTTTTGTGCTGTAAGAAGGCTTCTGTATAGTTTTTTGAACTAGAGTTTTTGGCAAAGCTACATGCAATTGAATTTGCTATTTCATTATGGTCTGTAATGATTTGGTTATTTGACAGTAAAAAATGTATTTGTTTACCTTTCTTTGTTCCTTCGATAGCTTTTATTTTTGCCCATGACTCATTTATATTATTGTGTATTGATAGACTTGAGACATAATTGCGCCAGGTGTTTGCTTTACTTTCTTTTATGGTTCTTCTTGTAATAGCTCTCATCTTTTTGTATTGTATTTTATTTTCTTCTGTATTATGTTTTTTATATTTGTTGAAGGCATGTTTGGAATTTTTAAGTGCCAATTTACATTTCTCATTCCACCAATGCACTAGTTTGGGTTTCTTTGCTAAATTGATTGTTTCAGTTGATCCGTTTGCAGCTTTAGTTATGACAGCGTTAAATGAATTGATAATAGTATCGATATTTTCTGTTTCTAGAAGGTCGTTAATTTTAGGTAGGTACTTTTTATCAAATTATTATAAAGGTTCCAGTTTGCTTTGTTGTAATTCCGTCTTGGGATTGCTTGATCTTGGTTATGAGTATTGGGAGTGTTGTTTATGTTTATAAAAATGGGGAAATGGTCACTATCATATGGGTAATCTAAGATGTTCCATGAACATTTATAGGAATATTGGGTGGGGGAGATGGAGATTTCCATGGCACTGTAACTGTTGTTACTGGTATTGATGTGAGTAGGTTCTCCAGTATTAAGAACAATTGTATCTAGTTTATCAAAAATTTCCTCAAGCATAAATCCTCTACTGTCAGTTTTATTAGAGCCCCAAATTCGATTGTGGCTGTTGAAATCTCCCATAATGAGAAATGGTTTTTGCATCTTGTTAATAATATCAGTTACTTCTTGTTCAGCAAGCTTGTAGCTATTTGGTAAGTAGATATTACATATAATAATTTGAACAGGTGACAGGATCCTTAAAGCACTAACTTCAATGTTTGATTGAATAATCACTTCTTGATATGGAATATGGTCTTTAATGTATATAGCTACACCACCACTGGCATGATTGGTGTTACATCTGTTTTTGAAGGAGCAATTATACCCTTTGATATTACCATGCTTGGAGTCTTTGAAGTTGGTCTCTTGGATACACAGGATATCAAGGTGTGTTAAGTTACATAGGTACTGTATACTTTCTAGTCTGGGGTAAAGCCATTTACATTCCATTGAAGAATTTTCATTGACTGGTGTTGATTTCTATACTGGAGTGTGTTTCAGTACTTGATTCATCTGCAGTATGAAGTACTGAGTTGATTTTCCTGATAATCCTGGTGAATCTGCCTTTTATGGTTTTGTTGGTGAGATGCGGATATAAACTATGCATCATTTTGGTGATGGATGATATGTCTTGTGAGTAGTTACTGGCTACAAGTATAGGATCATTAGCACTGAAAGAGTTCTCTAGAAAGGATTTAAATTGTATGTAAGTAAGGGGGAAGTTATTTTGAGAGTCTTCAATGATGTGTTTGATAGGGGTTATCAGCTCTTCCATATTTTTCTCTTTCTTCTTTTTTTTCTTTTTTGGCTGTTTTGAGAGTTTTTCCATATTATTTGTTTCAGTTGTGTTGCTTACTGACATGGGGGGTGAGGAGGAGTCAGTCTGGAGGCATCTTTTATTGGTATTAAGGGAGACTATGTTGTCATTAGTTGTAATTTCTTCATTGTTTTTAGCTTCATTAGTAGAGAGTAGAGATTTAGGAGGTGGTGGAAAATCAGTTGTGGGCATTCTTGTAGTGAGATCATGGTTACTTTGTATATCTGCTACTTCAGTGTTTGTTCCATTGTTTGTTGGATCTGGCAAGTCACAAGATTTCTCCCTAATGTGTTCAGATTCCATGGGAGTACTTCTTAGATTGGTAGTCTTTTGTTGATTAGAAGTATTAGGTGTAGGGCATTGTCCAGCTAAGTGTCCTGTTTGGTGACAATTAAAGCATGACATTTCATCTGTTGTGAAAAATATCCTGTATGTTGCGCCATCATAATACACAGTAGTTGATTCAGTTAGTCGATCTATATCTTCAGGGGAAACATACACTTGTCTGCGGAAACTCATAATGTGAGAGAACCCCTGTCCAGGAATACCAGCTTTAACAAATGAAATTTTGGATGCCAGTTTGATATTGTTGGTGGTGAATACATTCTCTATTACTGAGTGTGGGATGATGGGACAGACGTTTGAAATAATTATTCTTTTGGCCTTTGTTAAGAGTGGTCTCAATTTCAATTCATGGTTTTTGATTTTTATGATTTTGTGGTTGTTCGTGAGGTTATCAGCTATAGTTTGGGAGCTTAGAAAGATGCACACTCTGTTGTTTGCTATTCTGGATATGAACCTTATTTCACTTGGGTCAATAATATCGGATAAACTGTTTACGTAATCTTTAATGGTGAGGCCTTCTTGTGAGTCAATGATTATGGCCTGGTCCTTGGTGGGAAACACTTCAGTTGACATAACATTTGCGTAGGTTTTCATATTTGGTTGAGTAGATACCTGAGGTTGCGGGGTTGAGGTTAAGGGAGCCCCGATGTCCGATGTCCTTGCGCAGGGTAGCTGCTGCAACGGCTAACCATACACTTGATTTCAGGCACACACAACTCGTGGAACAAGAATATTGTCACTAAGTAAATACCACTTAATTCACTGACTGAAAGACAATATGATAAAAACAGCGTTTCACTGGACGCGATCGGAGCACGATGTGTCTCGGTCGGCTGCCACAATGGAACTGGAAGAATAAAATGTTCAAATTTTTTTTAAATTTCAGAAAAGTAACGACGAAACAATTCAAAGAGACACTCACATTAATGAGAGAACAGTTGCCCCATTATATTACACACAAAGTTTTGACAGTATAAAATTTCACCATTAGAACATTCGAAAACACATTGTGAACTTCTCCTTGCACTACACCCTAAATGTGTTCTAAAAGAACTAATTCACACGGACACGACGATGCCTTGGGGGGAAATAGTAAGACTTCACCACGGCATGTGAATATGCTGTGTGACAACCTAACACAAATAACCTTAACCTACAGTGCGATTTTTGTAACTTTGTCCCACAACGCCCGTATTCACGATCGAATATGTAACCTATTTCGCGTGTTTCTGAGTCTTGCCGCTAGATTTTGCACGATCGTGGCCGTATCAAGTAGTGTTTGCGATCATGTAACATCTACCGACACGAGCGAGCAAGACACGAAATGCCGTGTGTATTCCATCATGGCCATAGTAGCTTGAGAAAAAAAGTTATGAAAATCGCATTATAACAAATTGGCATTACTCCGGATCTTTCTTAATTTTATACAACACATTGTCATAAGCTTTAGCATTCATATCCACATTAGTATTGAAACGGTTTAGTGGGGGTGGGGTTTTTATTATAATAATTTTAATATCAATTATTCATAAACAAAACATAAGCAAAGCTGTACTTCGCCTTGCGTTGGCGTGCCACTGAAAAGCTCCGATTTATTTACTTCAACTACACGAGCATGTGACCTACCACCCTATTGCAGAAAATGTATAAGGTCGTGGGGTGCGAAGCCGTCTGTACAGGATACGGTGTTTATATGAATTGCAGGATATTACTATGTAACAATAAAACACGAGCATTTTAATCTTAAAGCCACCATCAATTGGCGTAAGAATTTATTCTTTTGTTGCTATGGAATCGTTTGCGCCTCTTCCAAGTAACATTATTAACAAATACAATTAAATACCCTTAAATGCACTAAACACCTTACACAAAACAATCTCTCTCTCTCTCTCTCTCTCTCTCTCTCTCTCTCTCTCTCTCTCGCACAGACACACACATACTTAACATTCTAACATCCATTCACACTGTGCGCGTTTACTTTTAAGCATGGCCATTTTATAATTACTATTACTTTAAATGGTTATCACATACTATTATGGTTCTTTAGAAACAAAACTTGACCTTGTCATAATAACTGCGCCGCCAGTCAATCAAAGCAAAAATCATCACACTTCCCTTTCGAAGTTCGGCAACGTTGAGTAGACCTTCACCAATTACAGCTGCTGCTCCAAAGGATTTGTAGATGTTCAACTCCATCGCTCCATTCGAAACCAAAGTTCAGCATCTCATCTTATACGTTCGAGCCTGACGCGCTTTCTGCTGAAACTGTCTACCGTCTGACAGTCTAACTCCCTGAACTCGCCAGGAAAACTTTTGAAACAACGCAGTATCTCTCGCCTTTTGTACACAGTATTGTTCTACGACGAAAATTGTATTCTCGATTTTATTCAGTTACTAGCTACCGGCGCGTTGCTGCCGCAGAAAAAATAGAGGAAATATTCATCTCCCCTCCCTTTTCCCCTCTCTGTCTTTTTTCTCCTCCCTCTCTCGATCCCCCTGTGTCTTTTCTCCTCTCATTTTCCCCACTCTCTCTCTTTTCCAATCTGTGTCTTTTTTCCCCCTCTGTATCTCTTTTCTCCTTCTGTGTCACTTCTTGTGCCTCTTCTTCCCCTCTGTGTATCTTTTCCTCACTCTCTTACTCTTTTCCCGCTCTCCTCATTTCCCCTCTCTCTCTCCATTTCCCCTGTCCCCCATTTCCCCCTTCTCTCCATTTCCCCTGTCCCCATTTCCCCCTTCTCTCCATTCCCTCTTCTCCCCATTTCTTCCTCCATATTTCTTCCCTCCATATTTCTTCCCTCCATTTCCCTTCCCTCCATTTCCTTCCCTCCATTTCCCTTCCCTCCATTTCCCTTCCCTCCATTTCCCTTCCCTCCATTTCCCTTCCCTCCATTTCCCTTCCCTCCATTTCCCTTCCCTCCATTTCCCTTCCCTCCATTTCCCTTCCCTCCATTTCCCTTCCCTCCTTTCCCTTCCCTCCATTTCCCTTCCCTCCATTTCCCTTCCCTCCATTTCCCTTCCCTCCATTTCCCTTCCCTCCATTTCCCTTCCCTCCATTTCCCTTCCCTCCATTTCCCTTCCCTCCATTTCCCTTCCCTCCATTTCCCTTCCCTCCATTTCCCTTCCCTCCATTTCCCTTCCCTCCATTTCCCTTCCCTCCATTTCCCTTCCCTCCATTTCCCTTCCTCCATTTCCCTTCCCTCCATTTCCCTTCTCTCCATTTTCCTTCTCTTTCACTATTATCCCTCTCTTTCTCCATTTCCCCTCCTCTCTTTATTTCCCCCTCTCTTTATTTCCCCCTCTCTTTATTTCCCCCTCTCTTTATTTCCCCCTCTCTTTATTTCCCCCTCTCTTTATTTCCTTCTCTCTTTATTTCCTTCTCTCTTTATTTCCTTCTCTCTTTATTTCCTTCTCTCTTTATTTCCTTCTCTCTTTATTTCCTTCTCTCTTTATTTCCTCTCTCTTTATTTTCTTCTCTCTTTATTTTCTTCTCTCTTTATTTCCTTCTCTCTTTTTTCCTACTCTCTTTTTTCCTTCTCACTCTATTTTCCCCTCTCTCCATTTTCCCTCTATTTTCCTCTCTTTCCCTCTCTCTTTGTCCCTGTCTCATTTTCCCTCTCCTCTCATCAACTTGCGCCGCCTGCTCCTTCAGCCGTGTCGCGACAGCCGTGTCGTTCTGTTGGGCGCGGAAGACATAGCTGCCGGTTAGCTCAGTGGGTAGAAAGGCGTGCTGAAAATGTTAATGATGGTGGAAGTCGGTGTTCGGTGTAAATGAAAGTCTTGTTATCAGGTTAACAAAATAAGTGGCATTTATTCAATAAAAAAGGTCATGGTAATACCACTAATATCGGCGAGCATGCTCTCCTTCTCCCCAATTCCAAAATTACACACACAAAAATTAAAAAATAACACTGATACAAAAATTTGACATAAATTTACGCCGATTCTCTCTTGACGACCAAGCGCGGCCGAGAATCTTTGCTTATCCATTTGGTCAAAAGGCAATGCAAATTCCTCTATCCAAAAGTTCGTTCCTTTTGATCACGGAAGCGCCTGAAGGGCGTAATACCGTATTAGCGAAGTGACTTACGGAACCAGCCAGCGGGTTGAACGACCTCTTCTGCCAGCTGGCGGGGGCTGGGTCCGGCGCGCACGCTGGGCACTGCTCGGAGGAGAGGAACAGGTGACAAAAGCGGGCCGGTGCAGGCAGGTCGACCAGGTATCGCTGTGACGGGATCTCGGGCGCCAACAAAAGCACAACGCCGCTCACTCACAGATACTAACCAACAGATAATGTTCACGCCCTGACACAATGGCTTCTGTACTTTCAGTCCACGGAGGCAATCCGCACTCCGCACTTTGAAGATCGCTACAAGTCCATAAACGATCTAATCACTTCAGTAGAATGCACTCAGGCACGAGTTACGCATAAGTCACTTTCTCTCCGCTGTCCTGACTAAAAAATAGGCGTCTAAAATCCACGTTCCACTTATATTTGGAGGCCGTGCACATATCCCCCCCTAATGAATTTGCTTTCTCTCACGAGTCAAGACTTAGAAAAATTTATCTCGCTGGCGCCGAACGCCGCAGCGAACACGACCTTCCTCCTTGACTGCCTCGTACGTTCTCTTTTGGCGCTGTGTTCACGATGTCTTTCCAGCCTCACTTTCCCCACCAAATTCATCAAAATATTCTAGACTTTCCAGAATTCTGTTTAAGCTTGGCAGCTATTGGCGAAAGGTTAGTGCGTCGCAAAGTAATTTCGTCCAATCATCGGAGGTTTTTTTGAGCCGAGAATTGAGAGAGAAACTTACACTCGTTCCCTCTCACTTCAATCGTATGTCAAACAGGGGTAGTAATTAATGGCCCGGGGAAGAAATTGAGAATCTCAAGGGAGGAGGTGGGCGAGGGGGCCACGGAAAAAAACCGTCGGGGACAGGCGCGGGGGCGCGCGCAGCCCCTAGCGTCTCGGACATCTGCGCGTGTCTAATGGGGGGTGGCCAGCGGGGGTTCGGACAGAATCCTGGCGCCGCTACCGGTTCCTTTGTCGTGCTTCGTGAAAATATTCTTGTATTTGCAGTTGTAATTAATTACTATATATACATATATATATATATATATATAGAGAGAGAGAGAGAGAGAGAGAGAGAGATCGTTCTCCTGTATTATTTCAGCAATATACCTTTGGGTTCCAGCTCTCACACGCAACCAATCTTTATAAATGAGGGCTCTAAAGAAAGAATTTCACGGAGAGTTGACGAATTCCATTTTGACTTTAAAGATATGGATGATTTCTTTAAAAAAAACCATCGAAATATTCATGTAAAATGCAACCCGCATCACATGTCAACCTATGTCGGCAATAACTCATAAACAAAGCGTTTTAGAGCCTTAAAAAGTAAAAAAAAATGCATCTGAATATTCAAATAGTCAATTCAACCCGCAACACTTTCCAAAGTTTTCGTCAGATAACTCCTAAACAAAGCTTTCTAGGGCCTTAAAAACTAAAATTTTCGATCCATTCAATTAACTTTTCGGTTCCACGCCTCAAAACTATCAACGCCACCTCAATATTTCAGTCCTTCCTGCAGGTAGCAATTTTTGTGGCGACATGCTTAGAAGGCGTAGATTCGACAATCTTTATTTACGCTTTCTGTTAACACCGTAGTTTGTGCAGTCTGACGAGGTTTATTTGCATAATCATTAATTCAAGATTTGCTCTCCAGCAACAACTAGAAGTACTATTATAGTTGCTTGATACCTATGAAGATGGTTTCTTATGCGTGTAGTGAAACTATTCAATTAACGTTTTTTCATGGTCTATAAGGGTTGTGTACTTAATTGTGGAGGTATGTGGATGTTCAGTGAAGCGTGAAGACTGTGTTTGTGTTTTACCTGTACCAATATTTTCGTTATCATTCGATGAAATTTTCAAGTCAACGGGTTCAGACACGTAGCTTTCTCAAAAGTAAAAAGCTAATATTTTTTTGTCTATCACGAAAAACCAAAACCTAATTGACAAAGAATATTGAATAATTACTTCAAATGTCTTTGAGTAAGTGTTAGGAATTGTTCCAAGCAAATTCCCCATGATATTGAATAAATATTTATTGAGAATTTCTTTTACACATTAATTGCATTGCTTTTTATTTTTATTTGTAATTGTGTTAGTACATTGCAAGTTACCTTTATAGATTTAACAAATAAACACGTTTCGTTAACTACTTTCTCTCTTAGACCCCACAGTCATCCCTATCCTTCTATTTTCATTCTAACATGCGAGAGTTCTCGCACGGGGTACGCAGAGGTAGTGGGGGAAAACTTGTGCTATGGCACAGCACAAAGAACAAACTTTTTAAAGTAGCTAAAGTAAAATAGCTTGAAATAAATGGAAAACAAAAATCAAAACGCGCTAGCCTACAATACTACGTGAATCAATTAAAAAACAACTAAATTTAAAATTATAGAAAGAATAGTGCAAGTCACCCGACAACTGCCAACGATCGCAGTCCAAACGCACGATTTAAATGTTGGCGGTATCTGGAAGTATGTACACCAACGCCCAGCTGCAAACTCATATTGTAAATAAAACACTATTTGATATTAAACTCAAGGTGTCTGTTCGTTAAGAATATTAAAAATGCAAACATCGTTTGAGCAACATTTCCATGTACCGAAGTGGGCTTACTAATGCCTACTTAATTGTTCTAATGCCAACGCCTTAAGTGCAGATTGCGTTGCTAATGCTAACAAATGGTATTTAGTACTCAAAGGTGAAAACATTAGTTTGATTATTTTTTGGCTCGGAATTGTTTTTCTTGAGGTACGTAAGGACGCAGAAAATAATTCAATACTTTTTAGTAAACAAATAATTTTTCAATTTTCTCACCCCAGCAAGCTGGCACCCTGTCTCTCCAACACCCACTCGGTTCTTCATAACAAATCAAGGAAAGTTAAATAATTTTTCAATGAGTAGGTCTGTTCTTGCCCGATCCGATATTTTCGCACTACTTTACTTGGCTTTCTCAAGAGTAAAAACTTTTTCAATTATTTGACAATCACGGAAAGCGAAAAGCTAACTCTCAAGGACGATTGAAAAATGTCTTCAAATGTTGTTTTAAAGAAGTATCAATTCGGGTAGCGTACTCGCACGGGGTGCGCTAGTGTATATATATATACATATATATATATATATATATATATATATAATATATATATATATGTACGCCAACATAATCCTTATTATTTTGATGGGGGCTGTAAAGGCGCAGGGGTCTTGGGAGGGAGGAGCCGTGATTCGGGATCACATGTGATATGAATTTCAGCGACACCTTTCTGATAACAAATTTGGATTTATTCCAATCAACAAAATTCACAAATCCAGCAAACACAAATGCACAAGAAATCAAAACATTTATCGTCTCAGGTATCATTAATAAATTACTCAACTGAAATTTATTAGGCCTTTGCGAATGGGATCCCTCGCTTACTAAATGCAAAACCATTTACTACTCAATGACCACACACAACTTTACCATTTTCCCCATCCAAAATGCTTAAATTTATTTTACAAAATCAGTTTTTCCTTTTTTTTCTTGACTGAAAACTATTACGTGAGATCACAATTTTGATTTAAATTGAATTCCTTGCTTTAGTCCTCGACTTGGAACATGGAAAATATTACTGGTCGTTTCCCTCCCCGGTTCAAGTAATTAGTTCTCATTAACTAACATGTCCTCTCGTATTTTCACTTTGCCCAGAATGAAGCCTTTGATACTTAACGTGCGCCGTCTCCTCGCGCCATCCGACGGGGTCTGCTGCGAAGGTCACGCACCCTCGCGCTTGCCGCCACCTCGAAAGCCCAGCCGCTATGCGCCGCCAAGGGCGAATTCCAGCCGGCCACGAGCCCTCTCGCGTCGCCTCCACAGCACGTTCTACCAGGTTCCTCCGTCTTCGTTGCTTCTTGTCCGGTCCTCGAGTTTTAATACTGTCCGTGCGTTCGTTTACTCGAGCGCGGCCGTCGACACGAGTCAGTTGCTTCACTACAGTTCTGTGTTCGCATTATCTGCCGGGTAAATAATTACTTGATTCAGTTTTCTAACTCACTTGTCAAAAACTCGACTTTGTTCAACCTAGCCATTCAATCACAGTACATCTCCTATTACTGCGTCACGAAATATCGCCTTATTAGCTAGCGAAATTACTGCCGCTATTACGAACACCTTCACTTTCTACAATTCAATAGTCTTTCCACGAATCTAGCATGTGTTTGTTTTTGATACCGCCGCTCAGACACCGAATAGGCACGACCGTCCGGTATCGCTGCTCAGACCAGAAGAGTGAAATTCCTTTTCGGTTAGCCGCACTTCCCCTCTTTTCCCCTCACTATGTGACGTGAGTGGGGGGTTCTGTTTCTTTCTTATCAGTTTGGCCGGTACCCCTTCTGGTCAGTAAGCGCTTCTCCGAACGCGCCCAGCTTTGCGCGGTCATCTAAATCATATTCCTTCCCTTTCGTTTCTTCCTTGGCTCTTTCCCTCACCATCACCCACTTATCACAATATACATATACAATATACAATATATATATATATATATATATATATATATTCACGTACGTTCAACAAATTATCGGCGAGATTCATTTAAATGCCCGCCTCCATAAAATCTTCGAAACTGTCTTTATTTGTTTTACAGTGATTTTCCGTCTTACTTACACGACGTACACCATTCACTTGTTTATTGACGTCACGTCATGTTATTACAATTTTTCTAATTTGGCGCGATTCTAATATCTACTCTTTATGGCGCGTCAAAATAAATAACATGTCTTTATTTAATTGCGATTGCCTGCTCGAACTTTACGAAATCTATATCTATACTAATATATAAAGACAGAACTGCACTGACTTACAACGCGATAATCTCTGAATCTACTGAACCAATACTGATGAAACTTTTATACTAGCTTCCTTTAAAGGTCTGGAGTAACATAGGCTATGATTTACAACCATAAATCTTAACATATTCACAAAATAATTACTTTTCTGGACATTTTTCGACTAGCATTACATCGTAGATTCAAGAATGCATCAATGTTAATAGTTTAGCTTTGCGCCACCTGAGGCGCACTCTTCGTAAAAACTGAGGATGTCTGATATCTACTGCTCATTTCATCAACAGCCAGAATTATTACGAAATTCGCTGGGGTTTGAATACGGCTATTTACACATGTCCGTGAATGTTAGTTCAGAACGTTTGTGTATCGTTTGAGAGACAGCCGTAACAACAGTGGTAAGAAATTTCAATGTAGATGTATTAAGTAATAATATACAGTATAATGTTGAGTTAGGTTGAGAGAGTAAAAAGTACAATAATATACAATGTAGTTGAGTAAGGTTGAGGAAGTAAAAGTACAGAATGTATAGTATTGTACAATGTACATAACATAGATATCGTATATTTTATAACCTCTTATTTATAAAATTATAAAATAACCTCTTATTTTCAGAAATTTGTGAATTCTAAATTGTTGAAAACAATGGTGAAGCGGAAGACGCATTTGTCAAAACATAATAAAAGTGCGAAAAGATGGGCAGAATATAAAAGTTCAGAATCGGCTACACAAAGGCAAGAGCAACTTACTGAAGACGACAATACTACAAGGAGAGAAGTCAATACCAACAATTCCCTAGGAAGCAGCTCAGCTTTTCATTATGACCCCCAATTTGATTATTTGCATAGTTCAGATATTCAGATTGGTCATATGGAAAATGTTTGTATGTTTTGTGGAGCAAAAAAATGGGCATTCGAACATAATAGCATGTGTTGTTCTAATGGGAAAGTAAAGTTAAGGCCTTCAGTGGAGCCTCCTGACATTTTGAAAAGCCTGCTACTTGGTGAACATCCATTATCAAAGCATTTCCTACGCCATTTGAGACAATACAACTGTCTTTTTCAGATGACATCTTTTGGCTGTACAGAACATAAAGAAGGATTTTACATGCCTACATTCAAAATTCAGGGCCAAATTTATCATCGCATTGGTAGTTTACTTCCAAAAACGAACCCTAGATTTCTGCAGGTGTATTTCCTTTCTGAAGCAGACCAAATGTCTTTGCGTCAAAATATTGTACCTAATTTAAATCCAGAAATTATACAAATGATACAGAGTTTGTTGCACACACACAATCAGTATATTAAAAGTTTCAAGGCTGCCATAGAACAAGCACCTCCAAATATTCTGGATTACAAATCCTTATCCGAGCTGACATTATCCCTGTCAATTATCATAGAGGCTGTTTCAACCAACCAACAACAAATGAAGTGGCTATATTACTGGTGGATGAATATAAAGGGCACCGAGATATTGTATTGCACAGTAGAAATGGAAAGTTACAGCGTGTTTCAGAGTTACATCGTGCTTACGACCCTCTTCAGTATCCTCTCATATTTGTTAATGGAGAAGATGGGTATTCTATTAATATTCCACAAGTAATTTCAGGAAGAGCAAACCAAAACCTTTCAAAGAAAATATCTTGCATGCAATACTATTCTTATAGATTTATGGTGAGGGAAGGTACAGTTAATTTTCTGCTAATGTTCCAGCAATTATTGAATCAGTTTGTTGTTGACATGGCTGCTAAAATGATTACAGAAAGACTTGGATGTATCAAACAAAATCAAAAAACATTAAGAGCAGAGAACTACATTCATCTTCGAGATGCAATTAACAATGACGCTAACATAAATCCACTAAATATTGGACAGCAGGTCATTTTACCATCTACTTTTACTGGTTCACCAAGGTACCTCCATGAGAAAACCCAGGATGCTATGACATACGTGAGACACCATGGTCGCCCTGATCTTTTTATTACAATGACATGCAACCCCGAATGGCCAGAAATCAGACATGAATTGTATGTGGGACAGAATCCTCATGACAGACATGATATTATTTCACGTGTATTTCATCTGAAATACCAAAACTTGATGAATTTGATCACCAAAAACCACATTTTTGGCGCAACTGTATGCCATATGTCAACAATAGAATGGCAAAAAAGAGGATTGCCCCATGCTCATATTCTGATTTGGCTTCAAAGAAAAATACAACCAGATGAAATTGACTTAATTATTAGTGCTGAGATACCCAATAAAGAAGAAGATCCTCTTCTTTACGAAATTGTTTCCAAACACATGATTCATGGACCATGTGGAGAATACAATTCACGATCGCCATGTATGGTCAATGGTAAATGCAATAAGAGATTCCCACGCTCTTTCACTGTTCATACTCAGTCAGACAATGATGGATATCCAATTTATAGGAGACGTTCGCCTGAAGATGGTGGTCACATTGCAGTTTTGGGTAGACATTCTGATACACAAGTGGATAATCGATGGGTTGTTCCGCATTCACCAGTCCTAAGCAGATGCTTTTCAGCTCATATTAATGTAGAATACTGTCACTCTGTGAAAGCAATCAAATACATTACTAAGTATGTTAACAAAGGTAATGATCGAGCAACTTTTACTGTACAAACTGATTGCAATGAAATTGAAAAGTACATAAATGGTCGCTACTTGAGCACATCGGAAGCCTTCTGGCGAATATTTGAGCTGCCAATTCATGAAAGATACCCAGCTGTAATTCATCTGGCGGTGCACTTAGAAAATGGTCAAAGGGTGTATTTCAACCAGCATAATATTCTGTAAGTTTTAGAAAATCCTCCTCAGACAACATTAACTGGCTTTTTCAAACTGTGCCAAGATGATGATTTTGCAAAAACTTTGCTTTATTGTGAAGTGCCTGCATTTTATGTCTGGAGAAATAAAAAATTGGCAGAGAAGGAAACGTAGACAACTGGTTGCAGGGCATTTGGGTGTAAGGAAAGATGCTGCTCTTGGAAGAGTTTACAGTGTGCATCCAAACTTCACAGAATGCTATTACCTTCATCTGCTTCTACATCACATTCGTGGTCCAACTTCTTTTGCTATGCTAAAAACAGTGAACAGTATTGTACAGCCTTCTTACCAGACAGCGTGTAAGAAACTGGGCCTCATAGAAAATGATGAGCATTGGAAACACAATCTGAGTGATGCTGCACTTACACAGTCACCATCACATATTCGTGAACTATTTGCGATACTATTGGTATTCTGTCAGCCATCTGATCCAAGCAGTTTGTGGTATGAATTCAAGGAAGTCATGTGTGAGGATATTCTTTTTCAAAAGCGTTTGCATGAAGACAACCAAGATTTACCATTCTCAGTGGATGTATTCAATGAAGGATTAATTATTCTAGAAGACATTATTGCATCTTTCAGTGATAAGCGACTTCGTGATTTTGTTATTCTTGAGCCAAGTAGACAAAGTTCTGACTATACAAGAGATACATATAGTATGTGTGATGTGCATCGATACCTAAAAGAAAATTTGCCAAAATTAGTTCCTGATCAAAGAACAATCTTCAGCGCAGTTATTGGCAGTGTTCAAAATGACAACGGTAACCTGTTCTTCATTGATGCCCCTGGAGGCACCGGTAAAACGTTTGTAATCAATTTACTTATTGATAAATGTAGATCAGAGAGAAAAACTGTCATTGCAGTCGCGTCTTCTGGAATCGCAGCAACATTATTAAAAGGTGGGAGAACAGCACATTCTACCTTTAAATTGCCTTTGAACACAACTTTTATAGAACAATCAACATGTAATGTTAGTAAGAATAGTTCTATTGCAAAGGTTTTTCGTGATTCAGTATTAATTATCTGGGATGAGTGCACCATGAGCAACAGATGTCACATAGAAGCGGTTGACAGAATCTTACGGGATGTACGATCATCTTTCAAATTAATGGGAGGAGTTACTGTTGTATTTTCTGGTGACTTCCGGCAAACCTTGCCTGTAATTGCTAAAGGCACTAGAGCTGATACAATCAAAGCAAGCTTAAAGACATCCCCAATTTGGCAGAACGTTAAAATAATGACTCTCAGTACAAACATGAGGACTTTGTTAACTGATGACTCAGATTCTGCGCAATTTGCAGCATTGCTTCTCGCAGTTGGAAGCGGTTCAGTTACCAATACCAATAGTCCAAAATATATTAGTAGATCATCGGTATGGTCACGTGGTTCACACTATAGATGATTTAATTCAGAAAATATATGAGGATGTGCAAACAATCCTAAATAAGACACACTCATGGTTTTGTGAAAGAGTTATACTGTCTCCAAAAAATAATGTGGTAGATGAAATTAATCATCAAATCCTACAGCGCTTTCAAGCAGAAAACAAAAGAATATCGATCATTTGACACTGTTCTGAATGATGACGAGAGTGTTCATTATCCACCAGAATTTTTAAAACTCGCTCAACCCAGCACGTCTTCCACCACATATATTAAATTTGAAAATTGGTACACCTATTATATTACTTCGTAACCTCAATGCCCCAAAACTTTGTAATGGAACACGACTTCAAATAATTAAGTTTGCCAACAATATTTTACACACCAGAATTCTTACTGGTCCAGTATCTGGTGAAAATGCTCTAATACCCAGAATTCCAAATTCCAATGATTCCGTCTGATTTACCTTTTCAATTTAAAAGGCTGCAGTTTCCCGTTAAACCGTGCTTCGCTATTACAATAAATAAAGCACAAGGACAATCCTTCAAGTTTGTTGGTGTCGATCTTAGAGAAAGCGTCTTCTCTCACGGTCAGCTGTATGTAGCACTCTCCCGTGTTGGGTCAAAAGATAACCAATTCTTGCTTCTTCCAAAAAATAATGAAACTGTCAATGTGGTGTACCCTGAAGCTTTGGTTTAATTTACAAAATGTGTCGTTTTACATAAAACATTCTACAGTGATTCTGTACATTTGTTGTAATTACATTTTCTTCATATGCCAGTTGTCTTCTTTGCAGTTAATTTTGACCCTGTTGAACTTTGTTTTAATATGAGCTAGAGACTAAGTAGTGCAGTGATATGTAATGCAACAATGGTTCTTTACATGTGGAGACTAATAAATGTGTTGTTTTGTATATCAATTTCTCACAATTAATGCAATCATCCATTTTTTGTACAAAAATAAGCAAATATTAATATATACAAAAATATTTGTCGATGCAAATAAAATATTCTTGGAGTCCTTGGTTTCTATTTTATTATTCAAATTTCAATATCAGTAGTCTCTAGCACTTCTGATGAAGTTAATATTGTTTTGTTAAGTGGTTCAGTACATTGTCAAATTATTGTGTACTAGCAACACATTGCTATCGGGACGGAGACGGACAGATCATGGCAGGAAGAAGTAGAGCGGAGAAGAGATACAATGAAAGATATAGATGTAGGCCAAGCCGCAGGGCATGAAAAGATGGAATTAGTCTTCCTGTCTAATAATATTCTGTAATAATGCCCGGGCAACGCCGGGTACTTCAGCTAGTTATGCAATATTCGCGTAATAATATAGAACGTTCCTACGCTTCAGCGTCGCCTTTTGTCACTATGACTGTCATTATTTCCATTTAGGGAAAATATTCACAAATGTAATAGTTTTTATCTAAGTACATGTGGACGGTGTGATACTTCTACAGAAAGAGAAAACCGGAAATACATTCTAAAGGTAGTAATAGATGAAGGACTGTTTTGACCCAAAAATCTTCCATGGTTTTGACCCTCGGAGGAGTGGCACAAATTGAACATAGTAACTCTGGTATATTTTTGAGTACAATAGAACTTCTGGCAAAACACAATCCACAGACGAAAGAACACGTGTCCTCTATTAAGTAGTGGTGCTACAACAGCACATACTTTCCCGCGTTATTGGCAACAGCTACGTAGTATTGAAATATTGCACTTTCTGCGCTACTAGCAACTTAGCTATTATTTGAAAACGTTCAATCCATCCAAGAAACAAACAATTCACTGTTTCCATCGCAGTGTTGTCAAAACTATGTCAGAATTCTACAACTGTATTAAAAATATAATACAAAAGTTTTGTAAACATGTATTGGAAAAAGAAGCCTGATACCCCGGATAATATAGAAATGCATTTCATAGAACCATGATAATAAAAGAGTATTCTAAAACCATGCAAAAATACTCTACTCACTACAAAAGGTATAGCATTTGGTGCGAAAACTAAATATTTTGCAAATATCAACATAAATTTGACAACTAAAATTCCTTTTCATACAGCTACATCAAGTCGCAACAATTACTCGTAAGTCACAGAAATTCGTGAGCACGAAACGGAATTCCACTGTTGCATTCCCTGCATTGTCGCTATTCTCTAAGAGGTAGTAATTTTTATTTCAAATATTTCAAAATAAATCATTTCTAAAACATTAATGTGTAAATGTATAACAAAAGGTCGAATATAAGAAACGAACAAATAAATAATATAAAAAATTGCAAATTCTAATTTACAATGCACCCAGCTGTCTCGAGCGCAGTAAATTTGTACACAACTATTTGAAACCTATTTCTATACCACAAATTTTATTAAGAAAAAATCTCTCTTTAATATTGTGGTAGTAGACAAATAAATAAATAAATAAATGTCTTTATTTGTGGCGAGGCTCCTTTAGCCTGGGTATCTACTTGCTATTACTTATTTATCACCTTCTTAACTTATTCGTCGGAAGTACCCTAGTTGCCCTTAAGTTCATTTTCTGTTTCTCCCAAACTTTAATTTTAATTCCTCTTAATCATGCTCCCGAAGGTCATCCGCAATGACGACTCCGACCTCCAGGCCAAAATCAAGGCTGAGGTTGATGCGGCTCTGGAACGGACTTTTCATTCGGAGATCTTCATGAAATCCCTCGCCTCCACTTTAACAGATATAGTAGCAAAGAAGTTGGAGGAATCAATGGCCTTCAATGAAAATCTTATTTTATCCTTGCAGCAAAAAATTGAAGACCGGGATTGTGAAATTCGGAAGCTGAGAACCGAGCTGGATCTGAAAACAGATCAGCTTGAAATGTACAGCAGAAGAAACCGCCTCCGTATTTTTGGCCTGGAAGAACAGGAAGGGGAAAACACTGACGATATGGTCCTCAACGTCGCCAAAAAGATAAGTGTAGACTTGTCCTTAAATGACTAATAGGAGTCATAGAGTCGGTCGCAGATTTGCTGGAAAAAACAGGCCAATTATAGTTAAGTTTGCAAGTTATAGGAAACGTCGAGAGGTCTTTCAGTCGAAGAAGAAGCTGAAAGGCCAAAAAATCACCATTCGTGAGGACCTCACTCGCCAGCGTCTGGACGTGTTGCACGTCGCGGTTTCAGATGCGGAACGTCTGGACAGAAGACGGGCAAATTGTGGTAAACTCAGGTACCGGACGCTTCCGCGTCCAAACAATGGCCGAGCTTAATTCTCTGCATTAGGCTCGGGGCGCTCCTTTTCCTTTTCTCTGAAAGCGTTCTTCACTGCAATCTCCTATTTTCTCCCTCTTTCTCTCTCTCTCTTTGTCTTATACCATTTCTTTATTTCTATACATCTCTAGTTAAGCCATCCCCTTCCCTGCCAACCTTGGTCGCTGTAAACAGCACGCCCAATATTTCTAGGAACTGTTTTTACGTGGCGCATTTAAATGCACAGTCTCTCCTTTGCCATCATTCCGAAATTCAGGAAATTGTAACGAAACATAAATTTCACGCACTCCTCGTTAGCGAAACATGGCTCAAAAAATCTTTAAATTCTCAAACCGTCAAAATTCCCGGATACAGACTTTGGAGATCCGATAGAAAATCCAGCGTTGCTGCACACGACGGTGGTGTCGGTATGTTGTATTTACGTGACAACATAAATTACAAAGTTATTTTCTCTTCATCAAATCATCAAGACCACTTCACCGAATATTTAATTGCTGAAGTTAATCTTGCAGGAAAGAAGTGTCTCTTGGCGGTAGTGTATTCTCTCCCCAAATCTGGCAACATTGACGAACTTGACGACTTACTCGCTTCATGTGTCACTAAATATGAGGATATTCTTATAATGGGTGATTTCAATTGTAACTTACTGAAAAAATCTGCTTCATCCGACAGCTTTGCTCGCTTTTTTCGCAACATGAACCTAACGATTCTTCGTCTTAAGGCAACTCATATCACAAGAGATACCGAAACGTGGATAGATCATATCATAGTGTCAAATCCAGAAAGAACGCGTTCTCATGGACAATTTTCCGTTCCAGGAATATCGAAACATGATCTTATCTACGTATCATATAATTTAAAGTGTCCCAAATACACACCGAAAATAATAAAATATCGAGATTACAAGAACTTCGACGCAATTTCCTTCCTTTCTGATGGATTCTCGGTCCCTTGGAACCTTGTGCAAAAAGGAAACCTCGCTCAATGGCAATGTAGCACTATTTACGGAAATGTTTAATGGACTTGTAAATAGACATGTACCACTAAAGACATCACGCGTGACACGTCCGGCAGCTCCGTGGATATCTGGTGAAATTCGTCAACTTATGCATGAAAGGTCATCCGGTGAAATTGCGTACAAAGTTTTTCGGAAAACAAGAAACAACGACGACCATGTTAAATACAAAAAACTTAGAAATCGTGTCATCCAAATGTTGAGAAATGCCAGGATTAAATATTATCACTCTATTTTTCAAAATAACCGGGATTCTAAATTACTCTGGAAAAATTTGCGCACTATAGGTGCTGGAAATGTTCGAAATTCAACACAGATCAATGTGTCTCTCGATTCGCTAAATAATTCGTTTGTTAAGCTTGCGCAGCCAATTAATCCACTCCAAAAATCTCGTACTTTATCCATGCTGCGAAGCACAGAGATTAGTTTTAACGACACTTTCTACTTTGTATCAGTAACACCCACAGATGTCGCTAAAATCATTTTGAGTCTAAAATCAAACGCATCCGGCTCCGACGAAATCAATTCGGTTGGATTCGATGGTGTAACGGTTAGCGTAACGGTTAGCGTAGCGGACTGTCATACCCAAGATCGCGGGTTCAAACCCGATCGAAGCCGTGGATTTTTTAAGGGCGAAAAAATCCTTCGTACGCCTTCCTTCGGAGGGGAAGTAAAGCCATGTTAGTAGATTAAGCATGTAAAAGATCCTCAAGCCTAAATGATGCCTCTGAGCTAAATTCAAATCGCCTGTTTCGTCGCCCGAGATAATACCTTCTTTCTCCGCTAGGTGGTGAAAGGAGCGTAGTAGCAAAGCCAGGTGGAAGAGCGGGCCTGATGGCCCGAGTCTCGCCACGTGAAATAAGGCATTAACTAACATAATTCAAAGTTGCTAAAGCTTGGAACTGAAGGCAATAGTAGACATAATTAATATCTCGTTCGGCCTGGAAGACAGCACTTGTCCATCCTCTCCCTAAAAGTGCAAATCCTATGACGCCTGTTGATTTCCGTCCCATCAGTATCTTGCCAACAATATCAAAAGTTCATGAAAAGATTGTCAGAAAACAGATCGAACATCACCTTCAAAATTTCAGTATTTTAAATAAAGACCAGTCAGGTTTTAGACCCGGTAAAAGCACAGGAACTGCGCTTCTTAGCGTGATTGAAGAAGCCAGAGATGCAATGGACAACGGTAAAATCACAGTTCTCGTCCTCGATTTTAGCAAGGCTTTCGATTCTGTAGATCACGATATTCTCTATCACCCTTCTTATTCCCGAGAAGCTTCAAATCATGGATATTTGGCTTCGCGCAAGATGTCGATGCGTGGCCGTCTTACCCCGCGATCTTTTACCCTTAGGTTTATTGTACTGTATCCACTTTTCATCGCCAGTCACGATACGATGCTAAAAACCTTTTCTTCTCTGCTGTTGAAGCAGCATTTCACACGTGAGGTAACGTCTCTCGACTTAAACTCATTCGGCACCCAATGCCCTTGCTTCTGGATCATTCCTAAAGCCTTCAAATGAGTTTGCGATGTCAGCTAGCGTCTGACATGCGTCTTCGTTAAGTAATGCCTCCAACTCTTCTTTAAAGTTTTCGATGCGTCAGAGCGTTCTTTATCTCAAAGATCAAAAGCAATATTTTTGAAGCGTCGAAACCAATCTCTGCATGTCGCTTTCGACAGAGCATGTTCACGGTAAATCTCAACATGATTTCTATGTGCTTCAGCTGCAGATTTCTTCTGAATAAAGTAGTGCAATAAAATTCCCCGCAAATACTCTTTTCTTGGTACAAAATTCGACATGTATAGCACTCAGAAACGAAACATCGTTTACAATGGCGAATAAAGGTACACTGACATTCAAGCTTACCAACAGTACTGCCTTGTAAATTCGTTCACGTCGTTTAAATCGTTAAAAATTGTAATAAATCGTGGAATTGATCAAAACCTCTCCCGAAAAATCATGAAAGCTGAAAATTTCTAACTTTAATAATATCCCCTTAATTTTAGTGTAATATGTGAGTTAAAATTATAACACAGATAGTACGAGTAAGTTTGTACTACATCTAAGCACCACTGATTTTGTAACAGACGATTTTTTTAACACAGTAATATTAATAGAGTAACATGAATAAGTTACTATTATCATTAACATTAATAAGTTACATCGTGCAAGGCAAAAAGGGTGACAGAATTCTTATTTCAAACTCACGAGGATCAAGAACTCCATAATAACCTGGTCATCATGCGTGGCTCAAGGCGCGAGAAGGTAATTTTCATTCGCCTTCGGATCGGGCACTGCCACTTCTTACAAGGACATCTTATCGCGTTATGACCCACTCCGCCTGTGCTAAATGTAATTCAAAACTGTTAAATTATTCTGTATAATTTTTCTGTACTTTTTATTTTATCATTGTTTTTATAACCGAAGAAAATGTTATGTAATGTATAAATTTGTAGTCGCTAATAAACATAGCTGTTGATGCGACTTAAAATAAACAAATTTAAAAAATGCCATTGCTCTTTCCCGTGGCCGCGCGTGGGTCGCGTTGGTCCTCAGCGTCCACAGGGCCAGCGTTCAGAGCAATTGGAGGGGGGGGGTTCTCGCGCCCGCGCTCACCAATCCGTTTCACCTGCGTGAACTTACCTGTTCCTCCCTCTCTCCCCTCCCCTTCTTTTACTGCCACCCTCCCCGATTGCGAAGCAGCGATGCCGACGTCATACACCTCAAAAATTGCTCCGCCCCTTTGAGATAACGAGGAGGAAAATCTTCAAGGGGACGAAGGGGGAAGTGTATGAATCTTGGCGCAAACGACAATAATAAGAGCCGCTTTGCCTGGACTTCAGGATTGGTCAAGTGCCCAGGCGTGGTTGTCCAAGCTGTGGAAAGGCCACATTTGGCCACACTGGACACATTGCATATTCTGTGATATCGGGTGTACTTATGGATGGGATGGGGAGTAGGAAGTGTGGAAGTAGGTGATGGAGCTGGGGAGGGTAAGAGAGGTGCTGAGGATGAAAGAAGTGGAGTGGGTAAACGAGGCATGGAGGCCGGAGGAGGAACTGGAGAGGGCAAGAGAGGTATGGAGGCAGGTGAAGGATGTGGAGTGGGCAGGAGAGGTGTGGGGGTGGGAGAAGGAACTGGTGGGGGTAAGAGAGGACTGGAGGCTGGTGAGAGACGTGGAGTGGGCAACAGGGGTGTAGAGGAAGGAGAGGACGAAGAATGGACGAGAGCTGGATATGGGATGGCAGGGGCAGGTGTGTGACAAGTATGGTTCCTAGTTTTTGTTTACCTATCTGGTTCATGTGGAGACCATGCCGAGTGAAGTGTTTTCTTGAGAGGTTGTTAAGATCAACAAGTGTGGCACGTGACCCTCTCAAGTGCTGTCTAATTTGATAGCTTGTGATTTTAATTTTGTTGTTTATAGGAAATTAAACAATTAAAAAAATTAGCGCCGATTTTGAGAAATTTTTTGGAGGACTTCATGTAAAGTACCCCCAAAATTTAAAAAGAGTTTTTCAAAATCGAGGCACCTCGATTTGACGCAGATTGACCGGAGAACATCCATTTTGGAAGAAATCGCACGAATGGTTTAGGCGCTAGTGTTGTTCACGGGCAGACAGACGGGCAGACAGACGGGCAGACAGACGGGCAGACAGACGGGCAGACAGACGGGCAGACAGACGGGCAGACAGACGGGCAGACAGACGGGCAGACAGACGGGCAGACAGACGGGCAGACAGACGGGCAGACAGACGGGCAGACAGACGGGCAGACAGACGGGCAGACAGACGGGCAGACAGATGGGCAGACAGATGGGCAGACGGACGTTTAAAAAACACTCATTTGCTATAAAAGGAAATCAAAACATCTAATTCCGTTGAAATCTCGAAATTTCAATTTTCCGCAGCATTGCATAACTTTGTCAATACTACATATATTACTATGTATATACGTACGTATACGAGAATGTAAAACTGGAGTTCGACAGAAAAATCTATTTTATCTCCGATCAGGGTCACTACGATTCTGTCTGGAAGTAAAAAAGGGAACTACTCGTACTATTCGACCTCGAAATGATGAATTATTTCCGAAATGATGAATTATGGACGGTGTTGACACGAATCAAAATCGTGAAAAATTGAATGTCGCGGGGTTCATACGAATTGAAGTACAATATGATTGAAGTATTCAGTCCATATTTGTAACAAATGGATGATCTGCTTCAAATAGGCATATAACTGTGGATGAAGTCTGCCAGACGACTCTTATCAACAATGTTTTCAAGAAGGGGTCTGATCCCGGCAGCTACCTTCCTCCCTGCCAACCACAGCACTTCAAAACAGGACGTGCACCAGTGAACTAGAGTTCACATTTCTGTTATAAATGTCGATGTAAGATGACTGGCATTTGTGATAAGAACAAAATATAAATATCACGATGAGACGAACTTTAGGAATAAGCTTCAATTGCTCTCGAAAACGCGCGAAGAAAATGTGAATTTTCACCATCCGGTGCGCTATCTTTCAAGAACTCTTTCATTTAATCAACAGAAAAAGAGTCAGATATGGTGCAGTTGATAATTAATTTTGTAACGTTAGTATATCGTCTTCAAAAACGATAAGAGCGTAATATTGATCATATGTAACACGTTGACAGGAAAAAAGTTCACCACGCATTCCGTTTCAAACCAAAACATCGTTTGAAGGATTCTGCGTCATCACTGAAGATGACCAGAGTTTTTTCAAGGTCAGCCTTACTTTATTATATAAGAATGTTCGTCAGGCACAGTGGTTAGTTTTCTCGAAACAGCAGAGAGGTGAGTTTGCCACTTATCATTATTCTCGTAGTTATTGTTATTGTTATTGTATATTATTTTAAGTGTGGTTTATTACGCAAGGACACAAAAGTAATTTGCCTTTCTCCATTAGAAAAAAAAATATTTATTTTTGCGGATGTTTTTTTTTTTTGTAAAAATTTTAACACTACGATATGAGTTCCATCAATTAATTTTGTGTAAACAAATTAATTTTCTCGAAGGAAAAAAGTGAAGAAACTGATTTTCATCGCATATTTGCTCCTTCTTATAACTAGAGATCGGATTTTTATGTAATTACACATTTTTAGTCCTTCTACTTACCGTTCTCAAAATTGTAATCTTGGCAAATCATCGCCCTCCTAACACAATATCGAATTTTTTCGTTACATATTTTTACGTATTTAGTACTACATTACATATTTTACATATTTTGCTTTCTCAATTTTTTCTTATTTTATCAATTTTCTTCAATTTAATTACATATTTTTTATGAAAAGTGTTTTTGTAAATCAGCATTTTCCCTATACTATTGGGGAAATCGAGGTGTCCAAACAATCACCGACACTGCGTTTTGCGATCTGTAACCTTAATTTCCGAGAAAAATTGCCGATCGCCGATGTGTAAACCTTGTGTAAAGATGCTACCGTGTTTGTTTCCTTGCCATAGATTTCGCAGTTTGTGCGATGGCGATGCGGTCGTGGATTACAATAGATTAAGCTTTACTACTGACGAGTTGTGTGATATAAAGTAGCAGTATTTCTAAATGTAATTTCTTGCTATTTAAATGGTTTTCAATTATAGAATTTTAATATTACATATTATATCCGATTTTACATATTTATAACATATTCTTACTGTTTTCTTTACATATTTATGTACATATTTTTCCGGTCTCTATATATAATTAACATTGTAAGCGATGTTAAAAATTAAGTTAGCTGATGTTATTGTATCATAATATTTTGATACGGCAATCCAGTCCAAAACTTCCCATGTCGTCGTCGTCCTAATTTCCATATAGGCCTAAATGAAAGGAACAAAATTTGCAATTCATTATACTACACGTCCGTAATTCATTAAAACTCAAGTCAGAATTCATGCATCTCGTGTTGTAATTTGGCAATGAATATAGTAGCCGCCTGAGAAATGGCGTAATATTCTGAGGAAAACCTACATTACCTAGACTTGCGGATAACAAAAACCAATTGTTACGGATAATAAGAAAATCCCACCTACGTGAGTCCTGAAAGGTTCTCACCCCGAGCGCTAAGCTAGGAATACTAGCATTGCCTACCCTCTCTATTTACGAATCAGTGTTTTTTGTCAAAGCTTATTTCAAGGTGAAAAAATATTCTAAGCATACTATATTTAAAAATACAACACTCGACATAGAAATCATTTTCAATGTATATCAGTAGCTCACTACAAGAAATCAACAATTAAATATGTGTATTATTTAGCAATACATGTCTATATATCATAACAACAATTAAATTTAATTTAAATACTAAGTTAAATATGTTCAGCTGTTTAATTGCTTATTCGCAACTAAGTCGTGACTGAGCATTTAAAGCAACAATAATATTTATATTTTGACAAAAAATTATTTTAACAATTATATTATTGCACTCATTACTCGTTGTACTGTAAAATTCGAAAAGAATATAAAGTAACGGAGTGGAGAGATTAAGTAAGCTCACATACACATAAAATAACACTTATCAAGATTAACGTGTGTATTTAATCCAACCGGTGACTGATATTAAAACGAAGAGAAATACTCATTACATTACATTAAAGAATACGGCTATTGAGCGATCGTTTGCAAGTTAACATTTATACTTTTGGCACTAATTTAACAATTGTATAAGCAAAAGCTCAACCTCCTTTACGTAACATTCTTGAAATAATTGCCATTTTTATGCAGGCAGAAGTCCTCTTTCTTCACTTTTCATTAGGAGCAGGACTCCCACGTACGCGAGAAAGATGGTGGTACCTGCCTCCGCGGTTAGTCAGCGAAGTGGTCACCGCTGACTCAAGCAGATCAAGTGAACGCCCTCAGTAATTGCTTCTTCGGCGGCTTCTCTCAATACAACGCGAGACGCGCAATTTTTAGTTCTTAGTTATTAACCAATCATTACTTTCGCGCGAAGCGAGGGTCGAAGGCCTTTGTTTTTGATCGCTTAGTTTAAAGTACTTTTCACAACCTCTAGTCACCTTTTTACGTCAGAAATACCCTAACAAATTTCACGTGCAATGTTCAAATTGTGCACCCAGCAAGAGTGTAAAATCTGCAGAGTCTGTATATATGAGAACAAAATCCAGGTTCTCAAATCTGAATGGCAAATGTTATTAGATCTGAATTTTTCGAAAATTGCAAAAATTCCATTTTTTTGTCTTCCTATAGCAATAGCATAGCATAGCAGCTTCCTATAGTTCCTATAGCAACAATTTTAATTGTAGATATTATGAAGATAATATTCTAAATGATTTGCGTTCATTAGAAACAGATCTTCAATAAGGTCAGGTAATTTTTCGAAAATATGAATATTTTCAGCATAATTTTTATGTAAAACAAGGCAATTTTTCAATTTTAGACCATTATTTTCGCAGAAACGGCTCCAATTGTTTCTTTCAAAATGTTCACGTACGTTGGAAGAAAGAAAGAAAGAAAGAAGTGACGCTGGTCTCATTTTCGAAGCACTCTCTTTATTACCAAAAATTGGATATCAGTCAAAATAGTCAATTCTAATTTCCTGAGCTTCGTTTGACGCTGTGTCAGTCTGTAAAACTAAGTTGAGAGGTACCTGGAGGCATATGGATATTGCGAGAATTCCTTCTCATTGTTTAACTTAATATTAATTACCTTAATATTATAGTTAAAACTGTACGACGTACAAAGAGAAGTGTATTCTGTGCACGTTTTCTTCAATTTCTGGTGTCACTACCAAAATAAAAACCACGTTAAATTCCGAATAGAATGGAAATAGGTGTTTTTGGCAAGAATTGATAAAATAGAACGCACGCACGCCCAAACGAATCGTTCATTGTTACTTTCCCGTGTACTATACGTACGTACGTATATTACAGGGAAGGTTAAGTAGGTAAACGGTACAGTGATTGGCCACTTAAGTGTTGTGACCGTATTAACTCATTTGAAAAGTAAGATTTTGAAAATCTGCTACTCACTTTCTTCCTTTTACTTATCCCAACCGTAATTTCTATCGGAAAATGAACATTACGTTATTAATAATTTTTTATAAAACGCGTCATTTTGTACAGTGATAGGCCAGAAATTATAGTGATTGGCCACCATCAAGACAGTGATTGGCCACTGAATTATTTCTAACAGAAACAACTAGTATAACGATATATTAAATTAATTATTATATTACGCATGAAATCACACAATTTGTAAGATACATATTTAATATAACTTTAATATTTAAGAGCTGTTAGGGTAAAATCCTCGATTTTCAAATCAGAGCATATTCGAATCCATTCTTATGTCATATGTGTCCTCTGGCCGGCCGTCACAGGGAGTGCGATGGCATTTTTTAATAGAAATGGATGGAATATACTTCAAATATATTCCTAGAATACCTCGCTTGTAATCCATTCCGTTGTCACGTTTTCAAATCTCTCAGCCGTTTGGGACTGTTTCAGCAATTTTTCTGGTATCCGTTTGTATGGATAGATAATCAATGGACTAGTGACAAGTTCACTTGCTGCAAAGCAGAATATGACTGTCATATTGTCTTTTGAAACTCTCTTTGTTTTACTAACTAAACATTCTTACTCCTTTTTTTTCAGCTAAACCTTTCCTGTAATTTTACGTTTCAAAATTTGGCTGTTCTCCAAATGGAAAACCTTGTAGGATAATTTATTTTCTCATCCAAGCTACTTCTCTCGATGTAACCTACAACTTTTCAAATCACATTCTGATGTCTTGTTCGCTGGCACATGAACTAGCGGCTGTCACTGCTTC
Source organism: Acheta domesticus (assembly GCA_031308135.1). Classification (NCBI taxonomy): domain Eukaryota; kingdom Metazoa; phylum Arthropoda; class Insecta; order Orthoptera; family Gryllidae; genus Acheta; species Acheta domesticus. The sequence continues at coordinate 98,617,126 of JAHLJT010009419.1, forward strand.
ACTCGTCCGTTTAATGAGTACGGGATGTCTTCTTAAAAATGTTTTGACTCAGCCTTCTCTTGTTGTTTAAACGGATTGGACGGTTGTTGTTGAACGGATTCGGCATTTAGTTTAGCAGACAAAAATTGTTGAACGCTACTCTGTAGATCTTCCTTCTGCCTTTGAAAATCTTTCCTGGCTAGTTCAACTATTACACCTAACAAGACTGTCTTCATCTTTAAATAATACAATATCAGAACTTAGTGCCCTTTTGTGATCTGCATTGTTAAAACGAAACCGCAAACTTGTTTGTCGAACATTAAATGCTTTTTTCAGCGGAACGCACAGAAGCCCCGTTATTTTTAATACATTTAATGACATTTGTTATGGCTTCTACATCATACTCCTGCTTCGGCTTCTTTGGCATTGTAAAATCTCTTATTTCAGGACCATGCAGGTTATACCTTTGTGCAATAATATTAAACTACAATTAAAAACAATCTGACAACAATCATTAGCAGAGTGGCCAATAACACAATTCACACACTATCGAAAATACAGCCATTGGCCATCCCCCTACGCTACTAACTATGCAAAGCTAGGCTTCTTCCGATCGATATGGTTAATTTCGTGGCCCCTTGAATTTGAAACCCATATTTTAATTTGGGGTGTACTTTACATGAAGACCCCCGGATATTTTCAAACATTCTCAAAAACTATTCCAATTTTTTTTTACTTTCCCGTATACGTACACGGAGTGATATACGTAGTATATGGAAAGTTATCTAATGCTGCGCGAAACAATGGCCAATTTTCTCCAGAAAAAATTCGTTGGGCGCTGATAACGAAAAAGTGGATAAAACCAGTTACTAAATTGAGAAAACAATCTCCTAACACGTGGGATAGCCAGGATCCTTCTTTGTGGGTGTTCTTGATACCGAAAAACCAATACAAAAGGAAAACGTCCGTCTGTCCGTCTGTGAACACTGCTAGCGCCTAAACCATACGTATGATTTCTCCGAAATGGATATTCCCTGGTCGATCTGGTTCTAGTCAAAGCTTGAGATTTTGAAAAAGATTCTCTAAAATTTGGGAGTACTTACGTTTTTAAAAAATTTTCTCAAAAACGGTTCCAAATTTTTCTTTAAATTTCTTGTAAGAATATAGAAAATACATTTATTAAGGTGGCATAGGTCGATTTTCACGGATAACGCTGAATTTTCGAAAATTGCAAAATTTAAATGTTTTTGTTAAATGTGTAAAAAGTTTAAATGTCTTTCTGGAACTACAAAATTGAGATAGAGATTTTTCTTTTAAAGAAATTTTTTGTCCAGAGTGAGTTCTTTCATAAGGGCATTTCATTTGTCTGAACATTTTAGTAGTTTTCGGTCAATATTGCGTGCATTATGTGCAATTTTTAAAAATTACAAAAATAAGATTTTGTCAAAAACGGCTCCAAATTTTTTCTTTAAACTTTTCGTAGTGTAACGGTATAATGCAAAAAATCTCTTACATTTTTTTACTCATTTACTCCAAATAGCATGGCACGTCTTACTTATGGACGTCACTGTAAACCAGTGCTTTCAAAATCTCTATTACAAATTTTGCAATAACACCTAAGTGCTAACTCCTTCCCACGCGCGTACTTTCGCCCCAAAATATGACGTTACAGAAAATTTGTATCACGCGGGTCGTGGTCGGTTCCATACGAAAAACCCATAAACTGTAATTCAACGTTTTGAGGTAACATCATGCCTTCTGGGCTCCGAATCGTCGTCACACGCTCCCCGTAGACGCTGATTTGCTCGCGAACAACTGTTCAATGTCTTCGCGCTTTATTCACGTCAAAAATTTACTACTATTTTCTCTCACAATCCAAATTTCTAAAAACGAAATTTTTTCAACGCAAAAAGATCAATATTGTTTCTATTACACTTCACGTTGCGAATAATTGTTAGCACATTCTTTCCAAATTCAAAGTTTTTTCTAAACGAAATGTTTTCAACACATCGCCACATGTGCCTCGCCCGACAGCTAACTCGCTACTGACTGACTTCAAAATATCAATATTGTTCCTATTTCATGTTCACTTTGTAAATACTTATTAACACTTTCCTTTCAAACTTAAAGTTTTTGTAAACAAAAATGTGTTCAAACGCAACACCACATATGCCTCGCACCAAAGCGACTCACGAATGAATACTTCCTTTCTCATTTCTCATTGTCGTTGCCTCGCTATCTTCATTTTTCCAAAACAAACAACGGCCGCCGCCATTCTTGTTCATGTATTGTTACTAAGAAATTTTTCCATTTTCCACTATTTTTGGTGGATAACTCTTGCCACCATGTTCAAAATTTCTCCAATAGATCTCAACGTCTCGGGTTTACTTCCAAAACGTGCATTTTCGACCCCCATTACGCCGAAAAATGCCGATTTCCACATCATGTATTGTGCACTTCAACGTCAACTGTTCTGCATGTCGCCCTTACATTGTCGTCGGAAAATTATTAAAATTAAAAATATCCAATCTTCCACTAGTCTTTATGAGTTTCACAAATTTACCCGCAATTGAACTTCATTGACCTATAACACTTACGGCGTAAGTCACGGGTTTCATTTAAAAATTTAAAAAATGTTAATTTCTCGCATATCAAGTTACAGCTCTTTCATCCATTTTCTGGAATATGTCATAATAACGCCACCCGTAGTTCAATTCTAATGAAGCCAACAATGAAATTCTTCTTTAAATTGTTATCTATTGAATCATTGTGTCCAATCATGTCTATTTGTGGCGAATTTAAATAAACTAAAATATTATTTCTGCGCGACGCCACTTTCTTCTGTTTTTTCTATACCTGTTCGTGCAATCGTTGCCGTTTTGCTATAGTTCCTTGAAACTAATTTTCTTTAAGATATACCTAAAACTCGTCCGGATTCTTAATATCATTCCCGTAAATGATCCGAATCATTACATCTAATGTATTTTATGAGATGACAGAAACGCCATATTGCTTTATTCTTTTGTTTTTTCAAAAATTCGAAAAATGTAATTTTTGACTTGTTTCTCACGTCGTTCATATTTACATTAGCGATTTTTCATATTATTAAATTTACGAATACATGTGCTTTAAATATGTCAAGTAAAGTTTGTCGAAAACAACCGTTTTCTATGAAAACTAGTTCAAAAATTCCGCATTTTCAGAAACGCTCAAACGCCATTTTCTCATATATGGCTGCAAATTGTTTCTTGAAACTTTTGTAACGGACAGTGCTAATTACACTCTTTAATATGACGTAAAAGTTTATTTTGAGTTTTTTTTGTTTTTTTTTCAAAAATTACATACACGTAATATTTTGAAAGATTTCTCACATCTTCAATATGCACATTACCAGCAATTTGTCAAGATTAATATGTTTGTGAATGTAAGTGCTTCAAATAACTTCAAATAAAGTATTTTTGAAAACTCAAAAATTTTCTGTGAAAATGAGCTTCAAATTTTGCATTTTAGTAGCGCTAATTGCTTATACGAGTTCTTTAAAACGACACATAATTTGAAAAGAAAATGCCATTTAGGACTAGCTTTTGTGTTCTTTAATATCCTACAATTAATATTGTCGTTCTACCAATAGGAAATCTAAAAATAAGAAAATGACAAAAAAAGTAGTTTGTGCGGTGATAGATGGCATCTGGCAAGAAAGAGTATGTGGCAATTGAATAGTTAGCGAAGACCCAAGGAAATAGAAAAAACTAATAAAGGAAAGTCTGTTCCATTCTGTAGCACAACTAGTTACTTTAAACTTCTCGTAAGAATAGAGTAAAATACGCTTTTTAAG
>JAHLJT010009419.1:98621039-98671900 GCA_031308135.1 Acheta domesticus
ATGTATAAAGAGGTATCTAGATTTAAGAATGATTAACGCTAAAAATTTAGTATTATATGTGTTGTAAAAATTAAGTATTGTTTGGCCAAATGTTATGTATGTAATGTTACGTAAAATTTAAAAATGTACAAACCCTCGAAAGGCAAAACTGCCGAACAGGAAGAAAATAAATAAAAAACTAGTGGTGCTACAACAGCACTTACTTTCCCGTATTAGAGGAAACAGCTAAGTAGTACTGTAATATTGCACTTTATGCGCTACCAACATCTTCGCTTGGAACTCACTATTTCCATTGCAGTGTTGTCAGAACTATGTGAATTCTACAACTTCACAAAATAGAATGCAAAAGTTTTGTAACCCTGTATTGGAAAAAGAAGCCTGATACCCTGGAAATATAGAAATGCCTTCCATTGGGCCATGATTAGGGAAGAGTATTTTAAAACCATGCAACAAATTCTCTACTTGCTACAAATGGTACAGCATTTGGTGCAAAACTAAATATTTGCCTGCAAATATCAACATAAATTAGATAATTATAACTCCTTTTCATACAGCTCCATTAGGTCACAACAATGACACTAATTCACAGATATTCGCGAGCGCAAAGTGAATTCCATTGTTGCAGACCCTGCATTGTCGCTATTCTGAGAGCTATTAATTCTTTTTACTTATTTCAAATATTTCAAAATAAACAATTTATAAAATATTAATGTGTAAGTCTATAACAAAGTTCGAATGTAAGAAACGAAGAAAGAAATAATATACAAAATTGCACATTCTAATTTACGACGCATCCAGCTGTCCGAAGCGCAGTAAATTTACAGCGGCCTATTACATTTGTCACACAATTTAAAAAAACTACTCGTATTTTGAAAAACTTAAGTATGACCGTATTTATTTTATTTATTTATTTGTCAAAAAACAGAAACAGAATGGCACAGACTTTCCCGTATTAGTTTTCTATTTTCCTGGGTCTTCGCTAGCTATTCGGAATTGCCACATACTCTTTCTTGCCAGCTACCATCTATCATCGCCAAAAGTACATTTTTTTGTCATTTTCTTAATTTTTCGGTTTCCTATTGGTAGAACAAAAACATTAATTTTAGAATATTAAAGAACACAAAAACCTAGCCGTAAATGGCAATTTTCTTTTAAAAATTATGTGCCGTTTAAGAGAAAATGGCGTTTTAGTACTACTCAAAATGCGAAATTTGAAGCTCATTTTCACAGAAAATTTTTGAGTTTTCATAATACTTTATTTGAAGTTATTTGAAGCACTTACACTCACAAATATAATCATCTTTACAAATTGCGGATAATGTGCATATTAAAGATGTGAGAGATCTTTCAAAGAATTTATATTTATATAATTTTTGAAAAAAACAAAAAAACTCAAATAAACTTCACGATATACTAATGAGTGTAATTAGCACTATCCGTTACAAAAGTTTCAAGAAAAAAATTGCAGCCATATACGAGAAAATGACGTTTGAGCATTTCTGAAAATGCCGAAATTTGAGCTACTTTTCACAGAAAACGGTAGTGTTTTTCGAGAAATTTACTTGACATTATTTAAAACATATATATACTCGTAAATATAATAATGTAAAAAAATCGCCGATAATGTAAATATTAACGACGTGAGAGACAAGTAAAAAAATTTACATTTTTGTAATTTTTGAAAAAACCAACCGATAGACCAAAATGGCTTTTATGTCATTGATAGAGTACATTTACCACTATCCCTACCAAAAGTTTAAAGAAAAAATTTGGAGCCGTTTTGAGAAAATTTTGTTTTTTAATTTTTTAAAATTGCACATATTGCACACAATATTGCACGAAAACTACCAAAATTGTGAAAAACATTTACATGACCTTTATTAAAGAACTCAATATGCAGAACAAATTTTATTTGAAGAAAAAATCTCTATCTTCAATTTTGTAGCTGGAGAAAGACGCCGAAAAAAATTCAAACTGTCACAATTTTCGAAATTCAGAGCTGTACGTGAAAATCGGACCTATGCCATGTTAATAAGTGTATTTTCCTCTATTCATACAAGAAATTTAAAGAAAAAGTTTGGAGCCGTTTTTGAGAAAATGTTGAAAATCCCCGGGGGGCTTCATATAAAGTACCCCCAAATTTTAAAGAGTCTTTTTCAAAATCACAAAGCTTCGACTAAAATCAGATCGACTGGGGAATATCAATTTTGAAGAAAATCGACCGAACGGTTTAGGCGCTAGCGTTGACCACAGACGGACAGACGGACGGAATGCCGTCAATCGATTTTTAAGTATAAAGAAGCAACAAATCATGGATTTTGACCACACCACGAGATAGAGGATTTTTTTTCTTAATTTAGCAACTGGTTTTATCCACTTATTCGTTTTCACGGCCCGGCAATTAATTTTTTTCCGCCGAAAATTGGCCATTTTTTCGCGCAGCATTACATAACTTTCCCTATACTACGTATATCACTCCGTGTATACGTACGTATACGGGAAAGTAAAAACTGATATCATTGTTACTCAATAAGGTCTGTGTTTTCTGACATATCAAGGTGATTAACGTGCCGCCGTAAACAACAAACAGCGGTATCGGATGTAACGTTTCTAAAGAAAACCTTAAAAAATGTTTACGTCCCACGGACACACACCGTACAGTTATCAAACATCCGCCGTATTAGCAACAGTTGCACTCTTGCGGTCAAAGTAAATATGACATTATAACTAAAAGCGTCCCTTCACGCCATTTACAAGCAAAACATTAGAACACGCTGTTGAAACAAGCAGTAATTTAAATTATGGAGTGGCCAATCACTGAGGGGTGGGCAACCTCTGTACAGTTTACCCTAGCTCGTGCGAGCGCAGTTTGACGAACTTTCCGCATCAATAGAACACGATGGAATATCGTCATTGCATATCTACTTTTCAAGCGAAAGTATGCTAAACAAAAATGTCAGCCGAAAAACACCTCAAGGGGATTCTTCTTCTCCGCACATCCAACCGGATAGAAATATGGATAGACGATAGAAAGGAATATCCATACGGATATTCCTTTCTATCGTATTATATTTCTGTACTCTTATAATGGGCTTTACTCTAATATTGCACTCTTTTTTTTCAGGATCTCAAGCATGGGTTTGGTATCGTACATTCTCTCCTACGGGATTGCGCTTTTAGGCGTTGCAATTGTTGCCCGCCTACTTTCATTTCACGCGTAACTTCGGTCACTGGAAGAGAAAAGGCGTCAAGGAACTCAAACCCCTTCCCTTCGTGGGAAATATGAAAGATGTCGCAATCGTGAAGAAGAGTATTGGCATGGTGGCTTCGGAAATCTACGAGCAGCACAAGAAGGAACCGTTCATTGGTCTGTACGCGTTTGACGAACCAGTGCTTCAAATCCATGATCTGAACCTAGTGAAAGCTGTGCTGGTCAAAGACTTTCAGTACTTTCCCGACAGAAGTGTATACACTGACGAAGACCTTGACCCGCTGATCGCTCGAGGGCTGTTTGTGCAAACGGGAGAACGCTGGAAGAACACCAGAAACGCCATCACTCCTAGCTTTACGTCGGGTAAAATGAAACGGATGTATGATATTGTAACTCAATGCGGAAAACTCCGCCTCTTGGGCTTAGAAAAAGAGAAATTGGCAGGTAAAGAATGTTTTCTACTTTGTATTATATATACGACAAAAAAGAGTACTATGTATTGTTGCAAAAACGTACTCTCGAGCAGTTCGCAAAAATAATTTTTTTGGGGAGGAAATCCATTTTTTTAATCTTTCCGTCATTAAATATAATGCCTAAACTTTACACAGAATTGTTTCTAAAATGCTTATTCCCGATCAATCGGGCTTAAATCGAAAGTCTAGCAAACTGGAATCGGATTTTTTAGGGATACTTTACGTAAAACCTAAAGATAATTTCAAAATGTTAGGTGTTTTTGGATAATCATATTCAACAAAGGATTTGATTCAAAATTACACCTAATTGTAACACATTAGATTCACTGTACAAGGCACCATTTACTCACAATATTGAAGTTACTTTCACAGAAGAAAAAATCTTTGATTTATTCACTTCGGATGCACTTTTACATATCAAATACCGAATGTTCGTAACATCACATCGTTCTGCTGATGTCTGTTAATGGTCACGATCTCAAGAATTTTCGTAGCCCGTTGCATCACGGGCGCCCACGCGAAGATATTGGAGCTACAACAGCACGTAATTTCTCACATTAGCAGTGGCGTAGCTATCATTTAGGCTGCAAGACGGAGCCTACCCAAACATTTAACGAAAAACAAAAACTGTTCTCCTTCCTTTATTGATAATTTTTGATAATTTTTCAATTCGCAATTACCACGTTACATGTAGGTTTTGCGTCTTGAATTTCCCGCATAATTGCGAACTTACCGGTCATAGGAGGAAGGCTCAGGCGTTCAGAGCCTTTCACGCATGCCTTTCACGCATACGTGTGCTCGCGAGATGCAGATATGTTGACGGCTATAGCGAGCTGGCCACATGTTGACGGCTATTGCGAACCGGCTATAACGGCTATAGCGATGCTTACAGCTAGTCCATCGGGAATCCTCGAGTCCGTTCGTGTCCTGTGCTGGGCCCACGCTCCCAACACCAACACAACAGGCGGGCGCACGCACACACACACACACACACACACACACACACACACATCGACTCAGCATATCGGAATGACTGACCTCTTGTTCAAATCGCCAAAAGTCTGTGTGACGAGGTGGAAAAAGACCCATGTGATAGGCCGTACAAGACGGTCATGAGTAGGTTGAGACAGAGGCACCTACGTTCTCCAACTTGCCTCAATATGTTGCTAAAAATTGTGACAGCCCTATTCCTGACCCACCCCGCTGAAACAGTTAATACAGCGTTATCTGACGTAGAAATAATTCCTCCAGTAACCGAGGAAAAAGTTGTGCACGCAATCAGAAGAATCGGCAACACAAAGGCTCCCTGGTGTCCCACAAGGGTCGGTATTGGGCCCACTATTGTGGAATATGATGTATGACGAGGTCCTTCGGCTTCCCCTCCCAGAAGGCACCAATATCATTGGTTTCGCGGACGACATTGCTATCGTAGCCGTTGCAAAATATACTGAGGAAATTGTGTACATTTGCAACGAAGCGATCGCTATTGTTAGTCGGTGGTTGAAGTCCTCAGGGCTGCAGTTAGCTGAGCACAAGACTGAGGTCATCCTGGTCACTAGCAGGAAAAAGAGAGAAACCATCACGATCAAAGTTGGAGGCCACCGTGTTACATCCTAGCCTTCAATCAAATATCTTGGTATCATGATTGATGCCCGTCTGACATTTGCCTGAGGTATGTCAGCAATAAAGCGGCGGTAGTTAATACGGCACTGTCGAGGCTAATGCCCAACATAGGGCCCTGTCAGGAGAAACGGAAGCTTCTGGCCTTGGTTGTCAGGTCAGGCTTGCTCTATGGAGCCCCAGTAAGGGCCAACTCCACGTCAACAAATAGCCTACGTCCGAGGGATGGCGTCGGCGTACAGGTTATCAGCATTGCGGGTAGCTTGTGCATTCCGCACTGTGTCAAACGATGCAGTGTGTGTCATCGCGGGGATGCCTCTGGTCGATATCTTAGCGCAGGAGAGACGGAGGCGATATCACAAAGAAGAGGAGAACCCAAACTGCTCGACAACACTGCTTGAATGGCAGGATCGCGGGGACAAGTCCATTCAAGGAAGATGGACGTACCGCATGATTCCCTCCATTGCACCGTGGATCAACCGTAAACACGGTGAAGTAAACTGTCGTGGATGCAGCGCGATGTGAGATCCGTGCTGCGAAGCGGCCACATACAGGCTCAGATCAGGTTTCAGGGGATTGTTTCTAGAGGCAAATGAAAAGCAATGCATTTGTGAATGAATTTAATTTAATTCTTGAAACATTGTTTAGTTTTGCAAGTAAGTAGTTAGGCAGTAAGCCGGAGGACCAATGAATGTTTAGAATTAAAGTTTCTTCTTTCTTGAATTTTACACTTACAGATTGATGAAAGTACAGCAAACACCAACCCAGGTCAGACGGCTGAGTGTGCGTGTGCCGTCGGTTGAAATGGGCTGCGGATGATACGGCTGGTGGGCTGGATGTCACCATGGGCGCGTACTCGACTGCTGGAGCGACCCGTACTATTGACTTGGCCAGGTGAAGGCTGATTCACGAGTGGCCCGAATGTAGATTGCGGCCTGCTAGCCGCGCTGATTGATTGCCGGAGCCTTGATAGGCAGAGCAAGGACAGCTGACTCGTTCACAGGCTGTCTGACGAGTAGAGCGAGCATTGACACTCGTGCGTTGTGTTGACAAATGTGTCAATGGTAGTCGTTTGTCTCGTAGAAGTTGACTGAAGCGACTGAGTAGCAATGACTGTTAGAAGTCGACTGAAGAGATGACTGAATAGTTTTCAGTAGAAGTGACTGACGTTGTCGCTTGGAAGTTTGGCTAAGAAAGTAGAAATGACATAGTAGTAGCTTTGACAGAGGGTGACTTAGTAGTTTCACATAGTAGTGAGTAGAGTAGTAATTGTAGCAGCAGTGTTTGACTGAAGAGTTTTACGTAGTAGTGACTGAGGAGTGGCGCGTGGGAGCGAAGTTGCCGTATTTATTTGAACGTATGTTTCCGAGTGCGGAGGGGGAGGAGTCACGTGACATTTGCAGCTAGCCTATGACGTGTGCCGCGAAAGATGCTCGCTATTTGTTGTTATTTTCTGAAGTGTGTCACGTGACTTCGGCGCGGCACTGGTGATGCCTCGCCGATGGCTGCATCTCATTAGCAAGGTTTGAGATGTTTCTCACGGGAAACGCGCCGGTTGAAGGGCGGGGGCGTAAAGACGGGCGCGGCTGCCTTGCAAATGTGTTGGTGGTCGGCGAATTCTAACGCCAGTATTGGAGCGGGGGGCACGTTGCGATATTTGGAATGTTTGTAAATACGTCTGGCCGCCGAGGGCTGAGTAAAAGGCAGGTAGTGGCTAATGGCTTGAGGACTTCGCGCCCCGCGCGCCGGCGATGGGTAAATGACCTGTCGCCCCCTCCCCGGCTTACAGTACAATACGCGGTTCGCGGCGCTTGCGGCAAAGAGGGCTCGACGAGAATTGTTTTGTTGCCTGAACATCTGTGTTTCATTTCTTATATTTTTGTATAGACATGCTAGAGCCGTGAGAAGCTTTGAAGGTGGGGCAGCTGAAGAATGTTGGCCGCGCGGGGGAAAGACAATTTGAGTCTGTTCCCTGCTGGCGAGTTTCCTCGTGACTGTTCGCGAGATTGAACATTAACTTCTGCCTGACTCAGCTGTTGTCTGGACATGGATGCTTTCTGGCATATCTCCACAGGTTCAAGTTGGAGGATACCCCCTTCTGTCCACTATGTGAACCTGCTGTCGAAGTCGCCGAGCATGTGTTTTTCGAGTGCCCACGATTCCATCTGCAGCAACGGCACGTTATGAGTATACTCGGGATCGACCCGCTGACACCCGAAGCAATGGTCGGGTGCATGCTCGCCTCAGAAACCAACTGGGCTGCGGTGAGCGCATATGCGCAGACCACAATAGCTGAGCTCAGGAGAATAGGAAGGGAAAAAAGGGAAGTCGACTGATCCTCCTTGGATCCTTCCTACGATCTGGGGAAGAAAAGTGGCTTGTGACTGAGCCACTCTGATCCACTCCCCGTGATGTAATGCCTAACGGCGGTTCCGCGGGGAGGATGGAGGAGAAGGGAGGTGGTTTTAGTGGGTAAAAATCTCACACTATCATGTGGTACGGGCCACATGGTGTCTTTTGAAGATGTCCACCTACCCTCGTAAAAAAAACAAAAAACCACACACACATACACACATCGACTCAGGTTATCGGAATGACTGACCTCTTGTTCAAATCGAAGACTTTGAAAGAGGTGACAGAAAATACCGTTAATATACATTTCTTTATTTCCAGCAGCAAAGTGTCACCAAAGGCAGAGTAAGCTGGACTATCACTAAGGCGAAGAAGGCGAGAAACATCTCTTCACTAAAAAAGAAAATTGTAAATTCATAATGTTTTTAGCCGATTAATACCGTACATACGCGCACCAAGTTAATGTTTTTATTCTTATGCGTATTCAATGCGAAGTGTCTTCGCCGGCGCCTTCATTGAGGAACTTCAAATATCACGACTAACAACAAAAGTAAAGCATTTATTTACTCCAAATTTCAGTATTAGAGTTCCTCTGTCGCTAATTAATTAAGTACAATTTTGAGAAAGTTCACTGTTTTTTTCCCATATTATTTAGCATTGTGTTAACTTTTAATAAAACACGTTCATTTAAAAATGTTGATTTCATGCATTTATGGGTTGTATCGCGGTGATTATGTGAATCCCCCAATAGTATTTTATTCTGGAAAGATCAAACAGAATCTGATCAATGTAATTTCATTTCGTAAGTTGATTGAATAGCGTATTCGTGTGTAGGTTATAAGTGAAATGTCGTTGACCGGCAACTGCATTTCGCTATGGTTCATTGACAATAAGAACTCTGAAAATAATTAAAACACATTGACTTAATTATACGTCAAATAACAGACCCTTCAACTAGGCTACTATTTTAATACAAAAGAAACTTTCTTGTAAGTGTTAGCAAGATTCTATGTTTGAAGAAAGAGTGGCCTTTTTTCTGAAGAAAACCAGACATTTAGAATTGATTTACAAAAAAGTCAAACAATTGTGATGGCCGCAAAACTCTTGAAAACAAGGAGTTATAAGTAAGCAGTTCCATTTACAATTTTTTTCAATTCTGTAGTAGATTTATTTTTGATTTGAGTATTCTTGCATGATCGAATTAATAATAATAATAATAATAATAATAATAATAATAATATTATATTACATTCTCATCTAGCAAAGGCTGTTAATAAAATTTTTGAAAACCCAAAGGAAATCCCGGAATGGCTCACACGCGGCATCACGTATTTGCTACCCAAAGCGGGAGACAGCTCTTTGGCGAAGAACTACAGGCCAATTACTTGTCTGCCAGTACTGTACAAAGTTATAACTTCAGCCATAGCTGACAAAATGTATAGACATCTAGATAAGAATCATCTAATGCCAGCTGAACAAAAGGATGTCGTAAAGGCTCTTATGGGTGTAAGGAAATCTTGCTACTGAATAAAGTCATCTTGAATGATGTAAAGAAACGCAAACGTAATTTGAGCATGGCTTGGATTGACTACCAAAAGGCCTTTGATAGTGTACCACACGATTGGATTTTGAAGACCCTGGAGATCTATCGATTTCATCCTAGACTTATTGAATTTTGCAAGGCTAGTATGAAGTCGTGGAGTACCAGGTTACTAATCCACAGCGGAAAGGAAGCAGTAGAAACCAGAAGTATTCAGATTAACAGGGGTATTTTTCAAGGAGATTCACTATCCCCTCTGCTCTTTTGCATTAGTTGATCCCACTATCGAGACAGTTGTCGCAAGCTGACTTTGGTTTTAAGCTCCATGGTGATGAAAGGCCAGTATCACATTTGTTTTACATGGATGATCTGAAAGTGTTTGCCAAGAATGAAGCGATTCTCTCCCAAATGCTGTCTGTCGTGATTGACTTTAGCAATGACATCTGCATGAAGTTTGGTCTTGACAAGTGTGCAAAAATCAATTTAAAAAGAGGGAAACTCACAACGTCTGAGAACATTGAAATTGACACGCACACTGTGATTCAAGATCTTGAGCCAGGTAAAACTTACAAATATCTGGGCATTGAAGAATGTGAAACCATCTCGAATGACAGAATGAAAGAGAGAATTCGTAGGGAGTATTGTAGGAGAGTGAGACTGGTCCTGCAGTCCGCTCTGAATTCCAGGAATAAAATATCTGCAATAGGTAGTTTGGCGGTACCTGTAGCCGAATACAGTTTTGGACTAGTGGACTGGACTGAGCAAGAAATTCGCACCATGGATCGAAAAACCAGAAAACTGCTAACAATGCATCATATTTCCCACCCTCGAGCTGATATACATAGACTTTATGTGTCACGTAAGGAAGGAGGAAGAGGCCTCAGACAAATTGAGGCCTCCTGGCACAACGCAATAGTCGGGTTGGGTAAGTATGTAGTCAGCCATCAAGACGACCCTCTAATGAGGCAGGTCATGAAATCTGACCGAAGAATGGGAAACAGAGGCAAGAAAGTTAGTGTAGCAAGAAACATTGCGAAGAAAACTAGGCAAGACACGTCGAATAACACAGACACTGAACTTCTGATGCTGCTAAACATGAAGTGTGAGACACAAAAAATGTTAAAGAAATCGTGGAGAGACAAACCACTCCACGGTCAATACCTAAAAAGAATGGACAAATTGCAGATCAATAAAGATCAATTATTTATGTGGCTTAAAAGGGGAAGGATGAAGCCAGAATCGGAAGCACTTGTAATAGCTGCCCAAGATCAGGCCTTGAGAACACGACATTATGATAAAGCGGTTCTCAAAATTTCCCAAGATGACAAATGCCGCATTTGCCTGGAGCAAGTAGAAACCATTGATCATATTGTCTCAGCTTGTCCAATCCTAGCAAAGACCGAATACCTTAAAAGACATGACAGGGTGTGTAGCTACCTCCACTGGCAGATCTGTACCGCCCTCGAAGTTCCAAACACATGCCCCAAGTGGTACGAACACTCACCGAAACCGGTGACGTCTGTTGGATTGTGTACGATATTGTACGACCAACAAATTCAAACTGATCGCACGATAGCGGCAAACAAACCGGATATAGTTATCCGGGATTTGGCCAAAAATCGTGTTTACTTATCGATGTTGCTGTACCTTGCGATCAAAACGTCGTTACCAAGGAGGCAGAGAAACGTCTTAAATACAAGAGTTTGGAAATCGAGATCAGCCGAATGTGGGGCGTAAAAGCACAGGTCGTCCCGATAGTTATCGGAGCTCTGGGATTTGTTCCGCAAAATTTGAGTAAGAACTTGTCTAAACTCCCAGGTAATTCAAAAGACTGGGAAGTGCAAGAAATTGCTTTATTTGGAACAGCCCACATTTTGCGTAAAGTATTGTAGAGGCACTGATAGTCACCGAATCTGCTCCTTAGGTAGCTGGTTGCAACCTGGAGTAGATTTTATATTCAGCCGACTCAGAAGATCTTTAGTCGTGATGTAATGGAATAATAATAATATGATTATTAAATTTGTAGTCTTCTGATCTTTATCATCGATGTATTGGATATTTCACAAATTATGTAGAATGTGTGTTTACAATATGGTCGTGACTCAGCTTATCCAAAAATTAACCTCACGATTCGCCGCTGATAACCTCACACTTTCATGCAGCAGTATCTTACAGATAGTGTGATTATTTATTCTTGGTATTTTCTTATAAAGGAATTAAATGATTTCTGATTATTTTATTTATTATAAAAATGTAAATATATTTAAAGGACTCGTGCAAGTGAAATGAACAAGAATGAGAAATAAATTAATTAGTAGTTACAATAAACCGGTTGGTCACCAATTTGGTTCTATAAGAGTCATTAGAAAATAATTGTCATTTTGAGATATAGCAATTAATAATAAGTAAAGCTGCTGTAGGTCCTACCCAGAAAATATTACCACGCTACGCCACTGCTCATTAGTAACCGCCGTTATGTAATGCGCTCCCATAATTTCTGTCCGTGTTAACACATCTCAGACATCACTTGTAACACTCATGTAAGTGAAATGAAACCGATTCGCATGAGGTGCTTTCAAATTCCTTTAAAGGAATTATACTGTTAGGGTTTCTCCTGCTCTTCATGAAGCAAACACGATTGTTTTACCAATTAATTTATTAAGCATAAATTTCCCTAAACCGGAGAGGAAGCGTCCAACGTCCGCAACCTTCCTGTTACATTTCTTTTGTAAGACTGCCCTCGTCGACACTGCCTCGCTTCCACCAGCTCTCCCCTCCGCTCGTCTCCAAAAAAAATTGACATTCCAGGAAATCGCCCCTTCGACCGACTCCGGAACGCAGCCTGCCAAATGTCAACCACGTGCGGGAGCCCCTGTCCGGGGCGCCAGGCCCCCCCCCCCCCACCTCGTGGGAACGCCTCGACACTCGCCCCCGAGAAGGGTCGTTATTTATACGAATATCAATTCGATAATCCAAAACTGCATTTCATACAGCGAGGAATATGATCGCCCAACAATAAGAAACTGTGTTAAATCAATGTAGTAAAGAATTTTCTGTGAAATCGCCGATGCTCTCCGCTCTCAAATTACAAATATATTTTTCTTCACTACCTAAGTAGTAAGGTGATAATGTAAAAAAATACATTAGTGTGTAATTTTTGGAACATAAAAAGAATATACGAAAATAAAATTTATGTCAAAATATTCACTGCATTTGGCACTATCGGTAGAAAAAATGTAAAGAAAAAATTTGGATCCTTTCTCTTCTTGAGGAAATCTAATTTTAATATTTTTAATACCGTCCATATTTCACTCAAAATTGCGCGCAATCTACTAATTTTAAAGAAACTATTTTACAGAAAAGTACCTGTTCATTTTTTTAAAATTATTTTTGATCAATTTTTCAGGAAAACCAATTGTAGTGTACGATTTTGTGGCTCGCCAGACTATCGACGTAATTGCAACCTGCGCATTCGGAATTAAGGGCAAGAATTTGGAGGATCCCGAAGCAGAATTTCGACGAATTCTGCAACGAGCAGTGTTCGAAATATCTCCACTGCAAGCAATTGCCGTGGCAACAGCTTTCCTTGCACCCAAACTGAAAAATAAACTACGTCTCAAAATACTCCCTCCCGAAGTGGAAAGTTTTGTAAGTAGCACCATCCACCAAGCCATAAAAGAAAGACAAAATGATAGTATTCAGCGAAATGACCTACTGGAGAGTTTGATTCAACTTATGAAATACGGCACAATATCTGAAGGAGAGGCAAATGGAGTAACGCAAACTTCTAAAAAAATGAGTAAGTACACTAGAAAATTGTAAATAACTGATGTAAAGAAATAATTTAAGTAAATCATACTTCAAAGGCACTCTTGATTTTTTCATGTATTTGAAACGTAAAGTTTAATAGGTCTGATGAAATATATTACTAACTTTTGTTCAGCCTAAGAATGATCCTGATGTAAACAAAGAAGCATAGTATTCATCCGCGTCTACTAATCTTATTGTCCGATTGCCCCGGGCTCCTCCTTAATGGTACACGTGTATACAAACTGTCAGAAGTGTACGCGGCAGCAGCATTGTCACCTGCGATAAAAATTAATTTCCGATTTCCAGCAGTGACACATGCATCCCGTTTCACAATCGTCACTCCTAGTCATTGCCGACGCGTCCGAAAGGCGTTCAACATCAAAATCGTTTATTTCCGAGATGTAACAAACTTTCTGTGTGTACTCACCTCTCTGCGTGCTTTCATTACACTTGACGAAGACACTTCCGTGGTCCGCGATGTGCGTTCGGCAATCTGTTTAACGGCCAATGCAATATTTTCTTCAGCCACACGAAAAAACACTTAAAACTCCATTTTTTCAACGCATGTAAATGGATTACCTCTCGTATGTTTTGTAAAAAACTGTCCTGCCTCAGCATCCGCCATTATAAAATAATAAGATACGCCTAAATATTAAAATTATTAAAATATGCTACGCCGATTTTGCTGCACTAAGCGAAGAGAACTGATTGGTCTCTAGCTCACGGAGCCCAACGAACGCTGCGTTTGGAACTTTTAACCGCCGATAGTCAACCGCCGGAGTCAACCGCCGATAAAGCTGTCTACTCCGGACGACGGGTATAAGGTTTCTTCGCCGCCATTACTGACGCCTTGGCCTTCGGCGTATTTCGGAACAGTGGATCCAGTAACTGTTTTCTGGATTCTACCATGCTTTTCCTTTCTCTCAATCTCTTGTTGTATTTTCAAACTTGCGTTTAAAAAAGGAAATTTATAATTTTGCTAAGAACTATTTTCAGAAGTGAAACGTTACACGTACACACCCGCAAATCCACGCAACCAATGAGGCTCTATTAAGCACGTGTATTTGTTTACATCAGGATCATTGTAAGGCTGAACAGACCGTATATTGATAAATTTTATCACCATCTATCCCTTGTATCGTGGTTAGGGACTGAATTTCAATGAAAATGCATGTTTCCTCTGTAATAAGAAAATTCATATAGTAGGTACCTGCATGAAAAATCCAATTTTTAATCGTTTAAACATGATTTTAGGATGTATACTTTGAATATATGGCCTATTTTTTTAATAAGCAACACATTTCCTGAAATTGCTAATTATTTTGCATATTTTGATTGAAAACCTTATTCGTTTTTTTTTATATTTAACTAGCGGAACTCGGCAGACGTTGTCCTGCTCTCGCATTTCCCTCTTCCTCCCTTTTCTCATTCCCTCTCCATCTCTCTCTTCGTCACACTCTACCTCGCTCTTTCCGTCTGTCTGGTTCAGTCTCTCTCTGTCTCTGTCTGTCTCTCTCTGTCTCTGACTATCTCTATCCCCCTCCCTGCGTCCCTGTCTGTCTGTGTGTCTCTCTCTCCCTGCGTCTGTCTCTGACTCTGTTTCTTTCTCTGCGTCTTTGTCTGTCTGTCTCTGTGCTTCTAAATGTCTGTCTTACTGTCTCTCTCTTTGTCTGCCTCTGTCTTCTGACTGTCTACCCCTCTCTCTATGTTTCTAACTCCGTCCCCCTGTCTCTTTCCCTGCGTCTCTATCTCTGCCTCTCTGTCTCCCTCTGTTTGCCTCTCTCTCTGCGTCCGTCTGTGTGAGCTCTGTCTGTCTCCCTGTTTCTGTCTCTCTGTCTTACTCTTTTGAGCGAGAGCGCGCCGCCTATCCTGTCCCTCTTGAATTCGCCCTGCGTCACGTGCGCACGCCCAGCAACAATGAAGCTTAGATGGAGCTCAGTTTGAATAGAAATTGTATTAAAATAAAGCGCAATTTGTGCTGCAGCACCATTTAGTGCAGTTAAACACAATAAAACAGCATGAAAACCTTCTGCGTGATGTGCCAATTTTCATGGAGATCGATCACACGGTGTCTTTCACGGCTCTGGTACATAGCAACATCCATTAATTTATTTATTTTTATTTATTTATGTAAATATAGACTACTGGACCCGGGAATGCATAGATGTTGCAATGTACTACACTTCACACGTTACTGGTCACGTGATTGCTAATCACGATTTACTTTACGCTCTGCAAAAATGTTAAAATGTCCGAGATAACGTACAAGAAATAATTCCGGCCGATATTTCACAATCGAAGGGGCAGAATATGCAGCGAAGATGCGCTTAATACTCACTTGAGTCCGCGTAAACGCATAAAATCATCAACGATAAACGCATAAAATCATCTTCAACGCGCATGTATTTGCGGCAGACATACTCACATTCCATTGACCTATTTTCTTCTCGCAAATGCAAGCAATAAGTTGACAATGTTTTATTGCAATTGGATAAACGGTCCGGCAGCGCATGAAATACGAACAAATATTGATTTTTATGAAATAGGGGATGTAATAAATGTAATTTTATAATGTGTGTTTTTGTATACGTGACTTGTATCTAAAATCGCTTTCCTTTATCGAAATTATGCTTGATATTTGGCAGGAAAATCACAATAATTTCGACAGATGCTATCGAATCCATCTTGAAAATCAGTATCGCTAATGAATTAACTTACGTGATCTGAAGACCGACAAGTCAGTCAACATCAGCCACAAATCAAAGGAACTCACTCTTTCAAGGTGTTAAGGTGACTGCTAAAGGGTTCTCGTAATTGTGTTCAAACGCGGTTCTAATGCTGATTGTGAAATGAATTTAGCGGTAGATCTACCATTGAGTCAAGTAACGCCGTCAATAGATACCACTCATATTATTACTAATTCTTCTCTTCGAAATTTCATTGAGGGGTTTAGTAAGAGTAAAGTGCCGAATGACTGTGTTGTATGTAAAAATTATGCAAATCAATTATTATCAGATGGTTTAACATGTGTGCTTTATAGGGTACATTTTAGTGCATATTTTCGAAGATAATAAATACATAAATATTTCATAATTTTTAGAGCATATCAATCCGATCCCTAGTCATGTTATTCGATGCTTACATTGAGGTTCCTTCTAATGTTATCTTCTGCACAATTTAGTGAAATATTAACTATTCTAGGAATTAGATTTAAATTAATGGTGCTCCGTAAGTTGGTGTGGTTGCTGATGTGCGAGGGGTTTGGAAAGGGCCAGTGGATTGAGTCAATTAAGCATTCGGAACTAATAATGATATTCTTTTTGTTTTCTTTTTCTTGACGTTTCGTCAACAAAAATTTGACATCTTCAGAGAACTTACGTTTGTAATTCAGAAAAAAATATATTTTTGGACTTCAATTTATAAAATGTATATATTCTGTTCATGAATTTTGAAGAACTGTAAAACATATTAATATGGCAATACTTGATGATGGAACATATAGTAAATGGAATCATCATTTGAATAGTCATTTTTTTTATTATCTTAGTTTGGCAGTTCCTTTGCCCACATATCCATGATAACGGTGTAATGTTGTAATCTCGCACTAAACCGCTCATTTAATTTAATTCCTAAATGAGTTTTCGTTGCACGAAATGTACATTTATTATTACTTCATTATAGGTTTTGCCTCACATATTTTACAGTCGTAAGTCATTATTAATATAAATGTAATATAAATGTCCCCAACTATTCACACATTAAATTGAATTTCTTTTCAAGCTTTTGATGAGCGGGATGTATGTAGTCAATCTTTTGCGTTTTTAACGGCGGGCTTCGAGACTTCAGCCACTACAATCAGCTACGCGCTCTTCGAGCTGGCCAAAAACAAAGACGTACAAGACAAACTACGCAAAGAGCTTCAAGATGCAACACGTGACGGGCAAATTTCCTATGAAACACTCCATGGATTGAAGTATCTCGACATGGTGATGCAAGGTATGTAATTAGGCGCACTTTTGATAGTAAAAAATATGATTGTTAAGAAAAATAAAAGCAAGGTGAATCTTGAAGAAATGTATATTCGTAAATTGGAATAGTATGTAAACATGCATTAATATTTAAGAAATTAATCAAATGCTATTAGTAACGTCACTAAAGGTATGTTTTAAAGGAATCTCAATAACTGTCCAATTCTTCTTTTTTTTAATTTTTATTTTATCCTTGTTCGATTACATTCAGAATCTTTCAAAGTGATGAATATATTACATGAATAATACAATATTACATTAATATAGTTGATTAAAATAATAAACAAATTACATATGACTTATTTGAACGTTTGTACATGAACTGAGGGATACCCTTATAGGGACCTCTAATATCGTGTTTTAATTTATGAAATACAACCTTGTAATATTTAAACAATGGTATAGTATGAATTATTTATTTAAAATTGTCAAATCATGGAGATTGGAGTAGATCCTTTGAAAATTTAAACTTGATCCTTGAATTTATTGATGTTTTTCCTAGATCAAAACGTTCAAATGCTAGAACATTTTTTAATGTCCTATTCTGAAACCAAGCATTGTTACCACAATGTAACAATGTAAACTCCGAGTACACTTATCTTATCTCAAGAGTCCAATGTGCGACGATTCCTTCCATACGTTCAAAGAATATATAATAACAGAATTCAAATTCCCAGAAAATTGATCCCAAACGCACATTTTAAATTAACTGTGAAATTTGCCTATGGGAGAAGTGTGCCAAGCTTACTGAGATTTGTACAATTTTTCATTTCGGTGAAATCTGATTAAGAAACCGAATTAGGCAGATGAGTGTAGGCAAAATTATACGGATTTCACAAGTACCACAATATCATCCTTTCCCTTAATAAATCACGATGAGAACAAGAGTGGTTTTAACACTGGTTTTGTCTTATTTAAATTCCAGCGGACCTGGCAATGTTTTACTGTTGCTAAATTACACAGATTGTCTCACAAATGTTAAACATTTCTAGTACATCTAGAAGGACCTTCGATCCCTTTTTGCTAGTTAGCATGAGGTGAAAAAAATCTTTAATGAAGTTATACGTATGGCATTCGCTTCTCACTGATAGGCAACTTGTCTTGCACTGTTGTTCGGCAGGTACGTCTCTTTGCAACAGCTCCTGTACCTGACGAACGCCGTGCACGTTGGCGGCATAAGAGAAGACCTCCCGAGGCGCATGGGCACTCTCAATTAACACTTCAAAAGTCCCCAGCCAAGGAATTTCTTTCAAACCATTCCCTTTTATTCACATTCGAGAGTTGGAGCAGAAGTCATGACGACTATTTTTTTAAAGAAATGTTATCGAAATGCACAATTTAATTTGAAGCGTGAAATAAATACTGGAGTAGGATGCGTTCACATCAATAGTTGGCTCTGTGAGTGTCTCTATTAGCGCAGAGAGCAGCGTGAAATCAGTTGTCCGACTACAGCCGTGCGAGATGAATGTAACATGTTTCGAGCAGCGCTCTTACTCCTATACAGTAGTTCTGCATGGGACAAATGCCAGAGAATGTCACAGTGAATTGGTGGAAGCTGTTGTGAATAATGCCTTTCCGTACCGAACAGTCGCGAGTTGCACAGGAGACTTTCTATCAGCAAGCGTAGCAAGAAGTGATCAATAATGCACATCATGAGCTGTGAGTGCGGACCGTGTGCGGTAATCAAGCGTCTGCCTATTCGAAACTTGAGAACGGATACGTAATGCTATTGTAATTTTATAAACTCGTATATGCAAGAAAGCTTCGGAACACGAAAGCAGTACTGTCACTTCAAATACCTTCATGAATATGTGTATCACAATTTTGGTGTGTCATTAAATTGCATGCACTTGGTTTATATCTTTTCTTTTAATATATGTTTCACATTTTTCACTAGTGCTCTTATAATCACCAAAAAATAGTTGCCCTATCTTATGTCCCAATTCTCGTAGATAAGGGAAAAAATTGCTTTTGCAATTATCTACAAAAAGCGCATTTTACGTTTCTTTGACTTGTTTGGTAAAAACTCGGAAAAGCAATGTACAGCATTGTGTAGGTACAAATATGACACTACATTTACATTCGCACAAACCATTAACTTGTGTTCAAAATTCTTTAAATTAATAGTTTTTTACTGCTATTGAAATTATATTAAGGTAAGAATTGGTTATTGCAGCATATTAAATTGAACCAACTATTCTTTTGCGTGTTATTTAAAATGGATTTTTCGAAAGTTTTTAAATGTCAAATTAACTTTAAAAAGTATTTAGAATAATAAATTCACACATTTGAAGGTTTTTTCGAGAAACATAGGGGATCCTAATATCAGTGCAGTGGACAAAAGGCTTGCGACTTGCCGTACCCAAGCAAAATACAGAAATCACGGAAGTGGCTTTTGCTCCCATCTTCATGCCAAACAACTTTCTATGACTTGTAAAAAGCGGGTGTTGTAATTGTGAGCTTTGATGATCGGAAAGATCTGTCTCGACGCAACAACCTCTAACCAAGTCTGGGCTTACCAGTGGGTCTTGGGTCCATGGGTTGCGGGGCACGTGTGGTTAGCACGAAGACACCCTACGTCGTATTCTGGTCTTCTCAACCTGAGAAGCGAGATTTCTCATCATCACACAGCAACATATACTGGGACATTGCAAGGAAAACGTACACGAGCTATCCGCGAGGGCATCGGAAAGATATCTTTGTAAATAATATGATTATCTGACATTTCAGTAAAAGAATTCTTTCGCGTATCTCTGCGATACATAAAATTTGATAGACTGTATTCAATAAAAGTAAGTAAGCTAGTTCTTATTGTTATACCGTTAATACCATTTGTGTATATTGTTCGATTATTTTTTATCATTTTTAACACGTACTTTCATTAAAACCTCTTGACATTATGAAAATTGCAAATTGCAATTTGAAACTACCAAAACTGCAGTATTTGCTAAAGGAAAATCGTTTTGCAAGGCCACATGGTGCCAAACATATTTTCGTTTTTTGTGTAAATAAACAATGAAAAAAGATTCATTTTGACATCAATGTACACTACATTACTCCACACTTACGGAAGAAGTGTGCCAATCTGTCCCATGCTAGTGTCAACCTCCCCCTTAGGCCTGTGTCAACCACTTCACTTTGCACATCCAGATTTAATGACCTTTAACGACTCTAAAAGATAGGCATTCATAAATAAAAAAAATACTGCAAAGAAAACATATTTAGTTTCCATTAATGCAATCAAACTTGTCAAAATTAAACGGGAGTGGTATAAACAAATTAAAAACAAGAAATTGGCGAAGACTAACTTCGGTTACCCTTTCCATCTTCTTGGAAAGAAATAGTGTTTTCTGGTTTATGACTAGCTTTTATACGAGGTTTATTCCAAAAGTAAGGTCCGTTGTTGTTGTTTTTAGTATCAAATATTCGAAGTATCAAATATTTTTTCAAAACAATTGTTATATTTACATTCCTTACATATTTATCTATTTTTCTACGTTACTTCCATACTTATTTAAACATTTCTCGCATCGTTCAACAAGCTTTTGAATGCCACTGTCATAGAAATCGGCTGCCTAATCCGCCGAAATACATAAATTCGACTAACAAAACTCCATGTCTATCCCAAAACACAGTCACCATAACCTTGCGTGTTGAGATGGTCTGCTTTGCCTTGATCTTGACTGGTAATGTCGTGTGATGCCATTCCATTGACTGACGTTTAGACTCGGGAGTTAGACGAGAAACCCATGTCTCATCCCCTGTGACAATGTGGTCTAAACGTTTGTCACCTTCCTTACGATATCGCTCCAAGAAAGCCAGAGAGGAAGACAGTCTTTTCATTTTCTGGGGACTCAGTAAGCAGTCTGGGAACCCAATGGGCGCACAATTTGCGAAATTGCAAATTTTCAGACACAATTCTGTACAAAGTTGTTCTACTCACCTTCGTAAATTCCAAGTCTAAGCTGGAAATAGTGAATCGTCGATCTTCGCGAATTTTTTCGTCAACGGCATTGACCAAATCGTCTGTGATCACTGATGGCCGGCCAGAGCGTGGTTCATCATGCACATTCTCCCGTCCTTCATTAAAAGCTCGCACCCACTTACGCACTTTACTGTCACTCATTACGTTAGGGCCCAAAAACTTTACTTAACTGCCAATGAATTTCTGCCCCTGAAACGTTTCTTGCCGACAAAAACCGAATCACTGACCTTACTTCAAGTCGGCGGGCCGATCGGTAGTCTTCAACATTACGAACTCACACTGTAAACAGCACACAACAGCAATAACAACGGTAATGGCGTCGTTTGATGGGCAAGACATGCCGGTAGTCGGCGCGCATGCATGTTTTAATATTCGCGCGAAATTCAGATAGTTGAATCGGACCTTACTTTTGGAATAACCTACGTATATTCCTGTTCGTCATGAAATTATGCATATATGCTTCTGTCTTTTTGTGCGGATAGGTCTGACAGTTGTAGGCGCGGTTTACGTACCGAAAATGACACAACTTACATTCTAAAAATTAAACTGCATTCCTTCTTTCTGTTTCAGAGACATTACGCAAATATCCTCCACTTCCATTCCTTGATAGGAAATGTAGCAAAACATACACTCTGCCTGGTACAGATATTACATTGGAAGAGGGGTCTCGCATAATGGTGCCACTCCACGCGTTGCAAATGGATCCGGAATATCATCCCAATCCCAAACAGTTTGATCCAGAAAGATTCTCCGAGAAAAAACAAGAAGAAGATCATCAACTACACACATATGCCCTTCAGCGAAGGACCGAGAAATTGTGTCGGTAAGTGTACTACCAGAAAAATCTTCGTCACTTCCAGACTAGAAGCGCAGTGCGCGGTCACGACTCACGCGATGAAACGAACGCGGGGCCCTGTTCCGTCGGAGATGCCGGATTCGTTCAAACATGCTGGTAAACGGAAATTACGGAGAGGTGGCTCAGAGCATCAACTGAGGTCACTGCAGTACCGCTGACCGGGAGGTTCGAGTTTCGAATCTTGACGGTTGCAGGATTTCTGACACTAGCGGAATAACTATGTCGAATTCAGTCGGTCTGGAAAACCATTTTGGTTTGTGGCTGGGTGCTCTGATCGGTAGTTTTCCGATCAACACCAGGCGAATGCCGGAGCAGTATCCTAACAAATAGATCACGCACGGCACGCGATCTTTCATTCTCCTTCCTTGTCTTATCCTTAGATACTGCTTACACACACTTACACTTACATGCACTACGCTACCACAAGCTGGGATATCGGTCGGGAGCGTAGAGCTTGTCCCGGTTGGGGTTGTACCCCGTTGGTGGGAAATACACACCTGGTTGGGGAAAACCGCTCTAGACACAGATAAGTCGGCGCTGTACCTCACCATCCAGCGAGGGAACATCACTCCCGCACCACACTTACGTGACTGATGATGCACTACACTTACGTGACTAATGACTTTAGCAATTGACGTGCCGGAAAACACTAATCAGTCAATCAAAAACAGAAATCATAGAAAATCCAAACGACCTATTCCGACGGCAATCGAAAACATTGGTAGTCGGTCGAAGTTCTGTGTCGTTCCATTCGGTGTTGTTCGTTCTCTCGGTTCCATTCGCTGTCGTTCGAAAATCAGTTACAGAGTCAAGGCCGTGTGCATTACATGAATGTAGTTGGTCTTGAGCGACATTCTCGCCAACGTTTTTACTTTCTCGCCTTACGAATACTTCGTAAGAAGAGAAAGTTATGTAATC
Organism: Acheta domesticus; assembly: GCA_031308135.1. Taxonomy (NCBI): domain Eukaryota; kingdom Metazoa; phylum Arthropoda; class Insecta; order Orthoptera; family Gryllidae; genus Acheta; species Acheta domesticus. The sequence continues at coordinate 98,643,833 of JAHLJT010009419.1, forward strand.
GAGTGGCGGAAAACGGGGAATTTTCGCCAGAAAATCTCTTATAGCAGGGGTCTGGTGACAAAAAAGTTAATAAAACCTGTTGCTAAATTTAGGGAAAAAAATCCTCTGTCTCGTGGTGTAGTCAAAATCCATGATTTGTTGCTTCTTGATACTGCAAAATCGATTGATGGCAAAATGTCCGTCTGTGATCAACGCTAGCGCCTAAACCGTTCGGCCGATTTTCTTCAAAATTGATATTCCCCGATCGTTTTTACCCGTCTCAAGGCCTCTTGAATTTGAAACCGATATTTTAATAATTGAGGGTACTTTACATGAAGCCTATTTTGAGATTTTCTAAGTTAAAAGAAAATGGCTCCAAATTTTTGATTATATTTTGTTGTTGAATAGTGCGAAGAATGTTTAAGGGAATGACGTAGGTATCATTTTCGTTGATAGGCCTAATTTGTCGAAAATTGCAAAAAACTGTTTAAAAACTGTAAAATTGAAGATACAGATTATTGCCTCAGACAAAGTCGGTTGTACAAAATTAGCACTTTAAATAAGGTCATGAACCCTTTTTTGGAAAAACCAGTAGTTTTTGCGTAAATTGTGATTCATATTTACAAAAAAAAATACTCAAAAACCGCTCCAAATTTTTTCTTTAAATTTTCTGCACGTGTGTAAGAAGGGAAGGTAAATATATAAATAAACTAATGGTGCTATAGAATGGCACATACTTTCTCGCAGTAGTTATTTTTCAAATGCCAATCAGCGGATAAATTATTTGGAGTAAGCCGTTCACCGCTGCCTTTCTTGGTCATGTTTGAAAGACATGTTTTTCGCATGTTGACAATTACCGGCTTCCTAATGATAGAACTGATACCATTACGTTTTGACCTAAAATCCCCAGTTCGAGTTCGATCCCCAGTTGGGGATTTTAATTTGATGAATGTGATGTTGCAGGAAAAAACATTGAAGAGTGTAGATATGTATTGAAAATCATTTGAAGTACTTCTACTCACGAATAGAATCAATGCAGATAAATAGACAGGCCTTGTCTGTGTTTTCCCTAACTGCATCTTTTAAACAATTTTGCAACTCTGTTATTCGATTTCTGAAGCGTATGACATGTCAAATCAACCGTTGTCTAGTATATATCTGTATGAACCAATTTAAGTAAAATTATGAGCATTTTAACGTTAAATTTTAATACAATATAATCAGAAGGCATGCAATGAACTTACATATCCCTAACGGATCCAAAAATTATTACTTTCTAGCCTTACGAATACTTCGTAACGGTTCACCGCTGCCTTTCTTGGTCATGTTTGAAAGACATGTTTTTCGCATGTTGACAATTACCGGCTTCTGATGATAAAACCGACACAATTAGGTTTTGACAAAAATATAAGTAATTGCGAGAAATGTACTGGAAATGTGTGTATATATTTGTTCAAATTTTTAACTTTTAACAATTTTTTACTTCTCTTCTTGGATTTGTAAAGCGTATGTACCATTGTATCGATTGTTTCTTTATAATGCATTTACCATTTTATAGGTCGGTTCTATTCTTTCATGGCTCTGTTCGACATAGGCGGTGTTGGTGTGGCGTAGTGGTATAAGTGCCGGTTCGTTGACTTTCAGTATCGGATGTCGGGACTCGGTACGGAAAACGTTTGCTGGTATAATACACTTTTTCTGGTTTATGAAGTAGTGGAATAGCAATAAGGACCGTATAGAGGCAGAACGAGAAAGTATGTGCGTTGGAAGCACCGCTAGTTAAATATGAATTGTGGAATTCGGACGATTTCGAGGCAACATTTGAATGTTACGCCCAAAATTGTCCGAATATTCCCATAATCCCACTGATCTTTTTTACTTTCCCGTATACGTACGTATACACGGAGTGATATACGTAGTATAGGGAAGTTATGTAATGCTGCGCGAAAAAATGGCAATTTTCGGCGGAAAAAAAATTAATTGCCGGGCCGGGAAAACGAATAAGTGGATAAAACCAGTTGCTAAATTAAGAAAAAAATCCTCTATCTCGTGGTGTGGTCAAAATCCATGATTTGTTGCTTCTTTATACTTAAAAATCGATTGACGGCATTCCGTCCGTCTGTCCGTCTGTGGTCAACGCTAGCGCCTAAACCGTTCGGTCGATTTTCTTCAAAATTGATATTCCCCAGTCGATCTCATTCTAGTCAAAGCTTTGTGATTTTGAAAAAGATTCTTTAAAATTTGGGGGTACTTTATATGAAGCCCTCCGGGCATTTTCAACATTTTCTCAAAAACGGTTCAAAATTTTTTCTTTAAATTTCTTGTAAGAATAGAGGAAAATACACTTTTTAACATGGCATAGGTCCGATTTTCACATACAGCTCTGAAGTTTCGAAAATTGTGAAAGTTTGAATTTTTTTCGGCGTCTTTCTCCAACTACAAAATTGAAGATAGAGATTTTTTCTTCAAATAAAATTTGTTCTGCATATTGAGTTCTTTAATAAAGGTCATGTAAATGTTTTTCACAATTTTGGTAGTTTCGTGCAATATTGCGTGCAATATGTGCAATTTTAAAAAATTACAAAAACAAAATTTCTCAAAAACGGCTCCAAATTTTTTCTTTAAACTTTTGGTAGGGATAGTGGTAAATGTACTCTATCAATGACATAAAAGCCATTCTGGTCTATCGGTTGGTTTTTTCAAAAATTGCCAAATGTAAATGTTTTTACTTGTCTCTCACGTCGTTAATATTTACATTATCGCCGATTTTTTCACATTATTATATTTACGAGTATATATGCTTTAAATAATGTCAAGTAAAGTTTCTCGAAAACACTACCGTTTTCTGTGAAAAGTAGCTGAAATTTCGGCATTTTCATAAATGCTCAAACGTCATTTTCTCGTATATGGCTGCAATTTTTTTCTTGAAACTTTTGTAACGGATAGTGATAATTACACTCATTAGTATAGCGTAAAGTTTATTTTGAGTTTTTTTCAAAAAGTATATAAATATAATTTTTTGAAGGATTTCTCACATCTTTAATATGCACATTATCCGCAATTTGTAAAGATGATTATATTTGTGAGTGTAAGTGCTTCAAATAACTTCAAATAAAGTATTTTGAAAACTCAAACATTTGCTGTGAAAATGAGCTTCAAATTTCGCATTTTTAGTAGTGCTAAAACGCCACTTTCTCTTAAACGGCACATAATTTTTAAAAGAAAATTGCCATTTACGGCTAGGTTTTTGTGTTCTTTAATATTCTAAAATTAATATTTTGGCTCTACCAATAGGAAACCGAAAATTAAGAAAATGACAAAAAAATGTACTTTTGGCGATGATAGATGGTAGCTGGCAAGAAAGAGTATGTGGCAATTCGGAATAGCTAGCGAAGACCCAGGAAAATAGAAAACTAATACGGGAACGTCTGTGCCATTCTGTAGCACCACTAGTTTATATTTGCGAGAAGGACCTTCAAGACCATCTACGGGTATTGCAGAGCGCCGTGACTCTCCAACGGACATAACCAAACGCAACAGAACTTTGACCGACCACCGATATTTTCGGTTGCCATCGGAAGATGTTCGGATTTTTCTGATTTCCGTTTCCCAGAACTTGTTTGAACGAACCGAGCACATTGAACAAAAACGTCCGGCTGTAATTTTGGCGAAAATTTGGCTCCACAGTGTCCGCCTCCTTACCTCTACAATGTTCTTCCTTTGTTGTTCACACGAAAAGTACTTTTTAAATAGAATAGGTTAAATTCAGTCACATTAAATCTGTCTTAAAATGTGCTAATTAGAAACAATCTTGTTTCAGGAATGCGTTTTGCCTTCATGGCAAGTGAAATCTGCCCTAGCTCACCTTCTGATGAAGTATTCAATTGACCCGTGCAACACAACACCCCAAGAAATAAAGTTCAACCCGCAAGCATTTTTGCTGCGGCCAAAAGATAATTTTCAGCTCATTTTCAACCCTTTACAGTGATCACAAATGAATTTTTAATATGTTCTCTTCAATGGTATAACAAGGAATTTTGTAATAAGGAAGCTTTAATAATACTCTTTATCCGACTTCTCTTGTCAAGAATTACTAGTCGCGCGTCTTGAAGTCTGAGCTCTCTGGGGATCAACCGGCACGACTCGGCACGGACTGGTCAAAACTTTGGTCCCACACGGAATGGAGCGGTAAGATGATCAGGGCCGCCTACCGCTGCTTCCAAATGAATTCAGTTTTCGTATTTTTACTGTTCCTTACTCTACCATGTGTTTTATTTGCAATTTATGCAACTGTATTTTGCTTCCCTCCTTGCTTTATGAATAGGATTCTGATTTAGATTTAATTTGAAATATTATTTGGATTCAGGCATAGAAATTTTGCATTGACTTCTGGAGTACAAAAACTGAACTCTGTTTTATCTGTGGACCATGCAGATAAACGCCTTCCTAAGCACAGTTGCGATTCAATTGCAATTGAGCTTGCATGAACAAAAATTGAAAGATATTTTAGAGAACGTATCATATTTGAGGACATATCGGCTTCGCATCTACGTAAACTAACAGAGGATTTGAAGCTGTGACTGCAAAAAAGTGGGAAAATACAACCACGTAAAAAAACAAGAAGAAGAGGAATACTGGAAAAAAGACTAAATAATGGAAATTGCAGTAGATGACAATTAATGCAACTCAGAATACAAGTGATGATTCCAATTATTCAGACCCGGAGAGATGGCTCAGTGCATCAACTGTTGTCACTGCAGTCCCTGTGACTGAGAAGTCCTAGGTTCGAACCTCGACGGCGGTAGGATTTTCGGCACTGGCTTGTCAGCTAGGTCGAATTCGGTCGCTGTCTTGAGGAGAATTCCAGCTGCAGGCTGCTATGATCAGTAGTTTTTCCGTGGTTTTTTTTTTCGATCAACATCAGGCGAATACCGGAGCAGTCTCCTAACATATGGGCCACAGACTGCGCACAATCTTTCCTTCCTCTTCCTTGTCCTATCCTCTGCCCTTACACACACACACACACACACACACTAACATTCACTACACTACCACACATGCCGAGAGACCAGTCGGGTAGTTTAGAGATTGTCCCGGCTGAGGGCGGTGCTGTTGGGAGATAACCTGTGCAATCATAAATAGTGACTTTCGTTCATTAGGGGCCGTCCATAAATTACGTACCGCAAATTTTGAGTGTTTTCAATACCCCCTCCCCATTGTACGCACTTTCCTATCTCTATGTAACGCAGCGTAAGGTGCCTCAGACCCCCTCCCTCCCCTTTTAACGTTTCGTAATTTATGGATGACCCCTTACATGATCAGTTATTGCTTGCAAAGCAGTGCCTGAACTTGTAATTGTATTGCACTGACTGTATCCATAAGCTGATATGTTGCATAACGCAATTGCTTCAACAATCTTTGTGTCCAAAACGTTGTGCCTATGAGCACAAACTGTTAATCACGGCCTAATTGCCACGTGACACGTCCAATTCTATATCGCTAAAATGTGTTCCGCACATAAACGGTCGCAACCATACGGCCAGCTGCAACTTCATGCGTGCTCTGACACGCATTCTCCGGCGCCTGCGCGCTGGCTGTCTCTCAGCACTTGCCCTTGGGCGAGCGCATGACGTCACAGCCTGCTTGTGGATCCACGACAGCTGAAGATCATGCACCTTGGCACAACGATCATCTGATTGAGTGGATACTGTATGTCTTATGTCATGTGTTTTCATTTCAGCATGATGAAACTGTTATGTTCCATTTTATCCACAGTCTCCTCCCATCAAGCGTCAGCTTAAATGATTTCATTTCAGTTGTTTCAATTTTTACAAACAGTCAAGGTGTTCAATCAAACCAATCTAAAATGTTTATGAGAAAATATCTTCATATCAATGTAGTATTATGTTATGTTTATTCAAATTCAAATATACGTCCTGTTTTAAACTATGACTACTGATTCACCCAAGTGATAGCAACTTCCCCTCTAAGTACAATTAATTGCAGGAAAATGAACAGTGCGTGTGCTCTCTTATAAGAGCACTGGTCCTTCGAAGCTTTTTAAAATGGTAAGTGATAGAGTTTGTGCCATTATAGAGCATCCGCCTGAAACAGTCCGCTGCTACGTACGCCCGCTCCATCACAAGCATCACATACAATGTGTGCTGTCTACCAGGTGCATATTGAAGTGCCAGTTGGAGACCAGGTCAAGACATGGATACCTCATTTCACCTGCATGTTGTCTGTGTGTCATTATAAATATATTTTATCCGTATAAAAGTATAAAACGCAATCTCCTGAGTACAAAAGGAAACTTTGGAAGGATAAAGGCAATTTTCGCAACATGCATAACATAACACCAGCACAAATTACACTCACTTGCCAAGAACATAAAATATGTCACATAGTGTAGTCAACACATTAATAATTTCAACCATAGTATTGAAAAAATATTACAGTTTGCTATCACCATATTTCATGCATTTTTTCTACATATAACCCCCCGAGCAGTTTAGTGTAAATCTACCAGGGAGGAACTAGGAAGCTGAAACCTGTCAAATGTTACAGTGGCCGGATAAGAGTAAAGATCATATAATTTTAGTAAAAAATACTGAGAGCATTTCGTTTCAGTAAAACATGTTAACTTAAAACTTAACATTTTAAAATAATGAAATAGTATGATAGACAGTTTTTCAAACTTCATTTGAATGTTTTAGACGTAGTGGTCGCGTACGTTTACAGTCACCGGAGAGGGCGCCGACCTCCCTGGGGTGGATGACCGTGGCAGTCCACTCACTCACTGCAACAGCTGGACTGACGAAATTTCACTCGTTCTCGTTCGTAGTGCTGTCCAAGGTGTGTACGCAGAAGCGACACTCCAACGGTCAGACGAGAACAACTATCAGTCAATTTCACAGATTAGTTTACTCATCGCGAGATGACGAATAGCGCGCTTAATTGCAAAGTCACAAGGACTCAGTGAACAGACGCTCGTCCTACACACGCGTTCTGTTATAATAATTAGACGGGATTCACTTTCCCATGGATTTCGCTGATGACTGTTTGCCACATCAGGAAATATAAGCAAAAAAACAGCAAAGTTCGGACGCTCCCCGTTCACCACACGTCCGTCTCCAACCGAGTCCGTCATCATAGTTTTCTTTCCTACAAGTTCGAAACATCTACCGCCCCTCTCTCCCCTCTCCTATCTTTTCGAAAGCTTCTGGAACATTCTGCCCGAGATGCAAAAGGCTGCTCTTTATTGGCTCTAAGCTACTGCGTCTCAATTTGGGAAGCACCAATCGCCTTGTACGTACTCCAGACATCGGTAATGGAAACGCTCTCTCTCTGGTAATGTTATACGCTCTCTCTCTCTCTCTCTCTCTCTCTCTCACTAGTGGGGTGGTCGTCTGGTCATGTAAAATTTTCCATTGTATTCCCTAAGGGATTGCGCCGCCTCTAAGGCGGAGCCTTGTGCTCCCCCGCGGACAGCGTCGGGCCGGCGGGCGCCGGTCAACTGCACCTGCCCGTAGCGAATCAACCCTTCGTTCTTTGCCTGCAAGAAAGTGTGGGAAATAAAAAAATACTCACAATTCCATTTTCTTATAAACGGCTTCAATTTTTTTCTTCAAACTTTTTGAATGGATAGTGGTAATTGTACTCCTTAATATGACGTAAAGTTCATTTTGGATTTTTTTTTGTTTTTTCAAAAATTCCACAAATGCAAAGGTTTCTCAAATCTTACATATGTAAATTACTTACAATTTGTAAACACTATTATATTTGTGAATGTAAATGCTTCAAATAACTTCAAATGAAGTTTTTTGAAAACTCAAAAATATCTCTCTGAAAACGAGATTCAAATTTCGCATTTTTAGTTGCGCTTAAACCGCCATTTTCTTAAAAAAGGCTACAATTTTGTTTTAAAAAATTACCATTAAGGACGAGGTTTTTGTGTTCTTTAATATTCTAAAATTATTATTTCGGTTCTACCATTAGGAAATCGAAAAAGAAAATGTGAAAAAATGTCCTTTGGGCGGCGATAGATGGCAGCTGGTTTTCTCAATATTTATCAAAACTACAGCTTCAAATAAAGTCATGCTTAATGTTTTTTTATATACGAGTAGTTTTTCTATAATGACAAACATAATAGCCCCCTGCAAATTTACTGCGCTTCAGACAGCCGGATGCGTCGTAAATTAGAATTAGCAACTTTGTATATTATTTTTGTTCGTTTTTACATTCGATCTTTTGTTATATATTTACACATTAATCTTTAAAGAAATGATTTCTTTTCAAATAATGGAAATAAAAATTGCTAGCTTTTAAAGGGAGTATCGACAATGCAGGTAACGCAACAATTGAATTCCGTTCCGTTGTCGCGAATTTATGTGAATTACTCGTCATTGTTGTGACTTGATAGAGGTGTATTGTATCAGACTTCTTTTTCCAATACAAGTTTACAAAACGTTTGTGTTATATTTTTAAGTAGTTGTGGAATTCACATAGTTTTTGACAACATTGCTATGGAAACAGTGAGTTGTTCGCACTGTGTACGATATAAAGGTGTGTTCATTCCCAGTCTAAAAGTGAAGCTCATGTGAGGCTAGTTCTCACAGTTCTCGCATATAAGTGCTGCGAACTTTGGGTCTCATTTGGACAAGGTCGTGAGTGGTCGTGTAATGCGTAACATCCACAGTTTAAGATGTATATCTTACACCGCGACCCAAACCGACCGTGCGCACCGTACGGACAAGTGAGAAACTAGCCTCAAACTGGCTTCAGAAAATTTGCCCCAAAGGCGGCTAGTTAACACACCTATATACCTTACACCGTGGTTGATCGCTTTTTGGTTGAATTTGACATTTTCAAATAATAGCTAAGATACTAGTAGGGCAGAAAGTCCAATATTTCAATTCTACGTAGCTGCTTCCAATAATACGGGAACGTATGTGCTGTTGTAGCACCACTAGTTTTTAATTGAGAGACACTCAATTTAAAAAATGATATTTCACCGGTCGCATCGCACATAACTGTTTCTCACAGTATGTCTTTGTCATGAAAGTGGTGATGGCAAACCTGTAACATATTGCAAACTAGAATGGCACAGACTTTTCCGTATTAGTTATCTATTTCCTTGGGTCTTCGCTAGCTATATGGAATTGCCACATATTCTTTCTTGCCAGCTGCCATCTATCACCGCCAAAAGTACATTTTTTTGTATACCAGTAATAAAAACAACCCTTTTACATTAACAAAATCGTTCATAGTATGGCATATTATTGCACGAAATATGAGCCATCACTGACGTAATAGTCACGGCTCCTATATATTTCAGTTATGGAGTTTAAAGAAGGCAATGGTACCATATAAATACATTGCAGTTTTTGCAGTAAAATCAAATCCATTATGAAACTAGTGGTGCTACAGAATGGCACAGACTTTCCCGTACTAGTTTTCTATTATCTTGGGTCTTCGCTAGCTATTCGGAATTGCCACATACTCTTCCTTGCCAGCTACCATCTATCACCGCCAAAAGTACATTTTTTTGTCATTTTCTTAATTTTTCGGTTTCCTATTGGTAGAACGAAAATATTAATTTTAGAATATTAAAAAACACAAAAATCTAGCCGTAAATGGCAATTTTCTTTTAAAAATTATGTGCTGTTAAAGAGAAAATGGCGTTTTAGCACTACCAAAAATGCGAAATTTGAAGCTCATTTTGACAGAAAAGTTTTGAGTTTTCAAAATACTTTATTTGAAGTTTTTAAAGCACTTACACTCACAAATATAATAATCTCTACAAATTGCGGATAATGTGCATATTAAAGATGTGAGAGATCTTTCAAAAAATTTAGATTTATATAAATTTTGAAGAAACAAAAAAATAACTCAAAATAAACTTGACGTCATATTAAAGAGTGTAATTATCACTATCTGTTACAAAAGTTTCAAGAAAAAATTTGTAGCCATATATGAGAAAATGGCGTTCGAGCATTTCTGAAAATGCCGAAATTTGAGCTACTTTTCACAGAAAACGGTTGTGTTTTCGAGAAACTTTACTTAAAATTATTTAAAGCATATATACTTGTAAATATAATAATGTAAAAAAATCCCCGATAATGTAAATATTAACGACGTGAGAGACAAGTAAACAAATTTACGTTTTTGTATTTTTTTAAAAAAACAACCAAGAGACCAATATGGCTTTTAAGTCATCTGATAGAGTACATTTACCACTATCCCTACCAGAAGTTTAAAGAAAAAATTTGGAACCATTTTTGAGAAAATCTTGTTTTTGCAATTTTTTAATGTTGCACATATTGCACGCAATATTGCACTAAAACTACTAAAATTTTTAGAAACATTTACATGATTTTTATGAAAGAACTTAATATGCAGAACAAATTTTATTTGAAGAAAAAATCTCTATCTTCAATTTTGTAGTTGGAGAAAGACGCCGAAAAAAATTCAAACTTTCACAATTTTCGAAAATTCAGAGCTGTACGTGAAAATCGGACCTATGCCATGTTAATAAGTGTATTTTACTCTATTCATACAAGAAATTTAAAGAAAACATTTGGAGCCGTTTTTGGGTAAATTTTGAAAATCCCCGGGGGGCTTCATACAAAGTACCCCAGAATTTTGAAAAATCTTTTTCAAAATCTCAAAGCTTTGACTAAAATCCGATCGACCGGGGAATATCCATTTTGGAAGAAATCGTACGTAAGGTTTAGGCGCTAGCAGTGTTCACAGACGGACGTTTTCCATTCAATTGGGTTTTCGGTATCAAGGACCTAGAAAACAGGGTTTCTGGCTACACCACATGTTAGGGGACTTTTTTTCTTAATTTAGCAACTGGTTTTATCCACTTATTCGTTTTCACGGCCCGGCAATTAATTTTTTCCGGCGAATATTGGCAATTTTTTCGCGCAGCATTACATAACTTTCTCTAGACTATCACTATATATCACTCCGTGTATACGTACGTATACGAGAAAGTAAAAACTAGAATCCTGATTAATACTAGAAAATAATTAACAGCAAATGCATTTAAAAATCAAGAAAATAATTAACAAAGTACAATAATAAGACAACCATCAGATTTAGCAAGGACGGATTAAAAATTAATTTGAACGAATTTAGGATCTTAATTATGTTTTGCTATAATGTATAACCTAAAAATATTTGAAACTATTTAAATGTTCGTTTCTGTGAGCCTTATTATTTGAACTGTGTAATGTTTTAAGAGTAAAACTCACTGTAATAAGTTGAGTTCAAACTTGGCCCAATAGAAAATAAGTATTACTCCTTTTTGGAACTTGTTTCAAAACATCCTACAAGATTTTCAGCAAGGAAATTACTACGAATAAAATGAATACTTACAATTGATGTTCTTGAAGGGTTGTAATTATGTCGATGTACAGCAGGTCATTCTCGTCGCATTTCATCTACAGCAGGTCATTTTCGTCGCATTTCAGTATCTTTGGAGAAACGAAGTACGCACTACATGGACTTCAGACCCTTGTATGCTCAGCGCACGGCCGTTTAGTACAGCGCATTTATATCACTTTTTTGGAAGAAACATTACTGATATGCTACCACCAATATTTAAAATGAATACTGAATATCTTCACCGATTGGGAAAATCTTCACAGCTTTCATATTAAAACACATCGTTGCTACCAAAATAACTGACCTTGTGAAAATCACGTTGTTGACTAGGACTACCCTGGGCGCCATGACACTACGTCACAAGCTCGGTGTGGAGGCTTTCTTAATTCAGGGGGTATTGGGTTAGTGCGGATACTAAAGAAACGTAAGAAAGGTGGTGATCATCCCGGACTATGATTACGGTAATCGCCTAGTTTCTGCAATCGGGAGTCTGTACTGGTTGTGGCGCTCACCCAAGGCCTGGTCATATTCATGGAAGCGAGGACACTCGCCTACGGAGTCGAGGCCTGATTACGGGAACTATCGCCAGTGGAACGCGGTATCCGCTGTGGGTAATGTTCAAACGGCATGGAGAGGGGTCCCCTTTGGTGACAACGCGGCAGCCAGCGACCACCGGCGTGTTTCAAGGTCAACGGAAGCCAAGGCTGAGGGGCGCTGCGGCCACAGCAAGGAACCAGCGCAGCGAGACGGCGGCAAAAGAACACATTTCAGCACCGACAGTTAGCATTAGCAGTGACGGGAGGGTGGAAGATCCTCCAAGCATTAATTAGGAATACTTAGAGTTCCATAGAATAAATCATTAAGTCAGGGGTCGATGACATCGAATATGCTCAACTATGTGTAATTAGAATTATGGTAAGCAAATTAAAAAAGAGGGAATATAAAAAATTTGGACATTGGTGGTTTGTTCTCTTTATGTAATGATAACAGTGTTAGTATTACAAGTACCATGTTCTTGAATGATATGAGTTCCTACATGTATGATATCTGATTCCTTTCCTTCTTTATAATAAAGTATTTTGGCAAACAATAAAAGTGTTTGATTGTTGTACCAATACCCGGGCCCATTCAAGGAAAAGACACCAATTATTATTAAACACTTTCTTCTATAACCGATTGAAAGGTACTTCACAATACATTTGTAGATATTTGAATGCAGTCATGCACGTCCTCCTAGTTGGCTTCTTTTGCACAACACTAAAATCGCACAGTCACATTTGGGTTTCTGCTCATTGAAAGCCGATGCTTCACGTTTTGGGTGGAGAATGGTGAACATCTGTGAATATTACGAAATTCGAGAAGTTCTAATTAAATGTAAAACGTAAGAATGAAACTTGTTGATCTACTGCAGTTTACTAGACATTATTTGAGTACTCGCAGTAATGAAATCAACAAGTATTTTAAAAGATCATTCTTACAAATATATTTAATTAAAAGAATTTACAAGCACTTCATGTGTTCTAATGTTGAAACTACAGCTATATAAATTACATGTTAGGGTGTATTTATTTTTGAAAAGGTCTGCTTAATATCAGGAATAACTGAATAATATTGTAAGAAACTGTTGTTGAAGAGGATCATATCGGCAGAAAGGATTATATGGGAGCATATGAGACTGGGTCATTGGGCACAATTATCTTATTTCCATTCAAAAATACTCATAGTTGTTTCCAGGACGATTTGTAGGAAATGCAATTGAATTACAGAACACAACGAATTGTGCAAACATATATTTTTTAAACCAAGTTATTACATGTAGAAAGCAAGTTTCATTGGCTACATCGAAGAAGCAGTAGAAGTGGCGAAATAGCAGGTTACGCAGGCCAATCACAGACTTGAATGGGGGCGTTGAAGACGAGTCCAGAGGGGCAGTCGAATTCGTAGGCAACCCGAACGGTCCAGTCGCACTTGTAGAACTTGGTGTTGTCGCTGGGGTGGGGCACGTGGTAGCGGTGCGGGTTGTATGGGCGGCAGAGCGAGTCCCAGTCGCCGGGGATCGGGGCGGCGGTGGTGGTGGATTGGTCTGCGAGATGTTGGTGGTGGTGGCCTGCGGCTGGTGGTGGTGGTTGGCCTACGAGTGGTGGTGGTGGGCGGGCCGGTTCTGCAGACGACGTTGGCAGGCCAGTCGCAGACGTCGAGGTCGTCGTTCCACAACAGCCCGGGCTGGCAGGTGATGATGGAGCTTGCGTCCGTTGGCCACGTCGCACTTGATGAAGCGGTGCACTGGCTGGGGTGCGCGAAGTGCCAGTTTGTCGGCGTCTGCGGAGGCGCAGATGGCGGCGCCCAGCGCGCCGCCGTCCTCGTGCGGGGCGACCCAGTCCGCGCGCGCCAGCGCCGCCAGCGCACCAGCGCCCGCCAACCAGGGCGAATGGGGAACCTGCGAAGAAAAAAGTTTCAGAAACGGAACCACTGCATCATTCCTTAGGGATGTTGGAAACATTGAAAATGTGCATCACAGTGTGTAGCAGCTGTGAAAATAAGAAATTCACTGTGAATAATCCATATTCTAAACGTAACTTAAGTTGAAATGACAGTTCTTGTTACGGAGCTTCTGTCAGATTTGCACTTGGGGAATCTGTGTAACTCATATTAAACGGATTATGTGTGTGTTCATTAACCGTCTTTATGAACAAAGGCGTGCGATATATTTGGAAATTCCAGGCTGAAAAAAAAACAATTTAAAGTCATTTACCGGAAGAGTTTGCTCATTGCGTCAACTTAAGTCACTGTCTCTGACCTGTAGGTTCTAGGTTCGAGTCCCGGCGACAGCAGGAATTTGACACAAGCTTCTCAGCTACATTGAATTCAGACGCTGCCTGAAGGGGAATTCTAGCGGCCGGCTCTCTGATTGGCAGTTTCCGTGGTTTCTCCGATCAACACCAGGTGAATACCTGAGCAGTTCCTGGGTCAGTACGAACCGCGCCGATCTTTTCTCTTCCTCTTCTTGGTCCTATCCTCTCCTCTTACACACACACTTCCACTAACACGCTACACTTCCAGACATGCCGGGATACCGGTCGGAGGTAAAGCGTGTCCCAGATGGATCGGTGACCCGCGGGAGGTACCTGGCGGGAGATACCTGGTTGGGGATAACATCGCTAGTTGATGGTAGGTCTGTGCCGGATCTCGCTGTCCAGTGGGTCCAGATCACTGCCACCTCCCAATGAAAAAAATATGCGCACTAAACTTACGGTACTAACGACCTCAGTAGTTGACGCGTCCAGAATCACTAACAATCAATCAAAAAATTTGATATCACAAAGTAAGTAAAATAATCAACCGTTGCGAAGAAATCGGGAGTGCAAATTTAATACCTTCAAGAATGGTAAGGAACTCCATGTTACCACTCATGGTTCTTAAATATATGTTAAAGAAGTGTATTGTCAGCAATTAAATGTAATCTCTGTAGGTTGTGTAATGATGGCTCATAAAGCAATGCAAAATATATCTCACCTGCCATAATGTCTGCTGTGTGCTGCGATGGAAGGTACTGGCTGCAAAATGAGAGGATGCTTTTATATCGCTCTGAACTAGTGTTGCGACGATTATCTACCGAAGGATTTTTCAGATGAGATAATCAGAGCGTTTGTAATCAGAGAGTTTGTAATCAAGGGTAGCAATTAATCAAAATGTGGTGATAGAAATTAACAGGTGGCGTGACATCAACTTGAAAACTTCACTTTTTTTATTACATAAATTAATCAAATTACGAGTCCTTGCCTGGAGTGATCCATGGGTGCCGAAAGAGCGCTGTCTTAGTTGTGTGTGATAATGAGTGGCAGTGACTGATCACTTGAAAAGGATTATGGCAATTACGTCTGTAAAACTTATTTTTTAATTTTTTATAACGGGTTGCAAATGCACTTCTAGAACGTTTCTAATTCCAAATAATTTTATTTAGACACACAAAATGTTTATTTCAGTTCCTGATATACTTATCGTCGTTCTCTACACTGTTCAAATGTATTGTAATAATGGCGTGTTAAGGAGGGTACTGGTCCTGTTAACTATACATTTTCAGGGTTTATTTTATATAATGTAGAGCGACTAGTGATAGGGAATGTTTTCTAATTTGGGCCGATTTTTATTACTATCTCACTACCCATTACTGCTTGCTCCCGCGCGCTCGGTTCCCTGCTGCCTTATACTTCGGATTTTCTTTCTTGGCGCGTGGTGCTGTCATCAAAATGGAATATCTTACGTTATTTCGTGTCGTTCTCGGATGTGCCGCTAGAATTTGCAATGATCGCGACTGTATCGAGCAGTATGGGCGATGATGCGACTCGTAGCTGCACAACCGAGAACGACGCAAAATACCGTGAGATATTCCATTTTGATGACACACCCCTACGTGCCACGAAACAAAATCCGAAGTGTAGACCTGTTCCCGTGCATCGTCGGTCGGTTCTCAGATTGTTCTACTTTGCCCATGCGATTTGATTTTCTGCTTTTTGATAATGTAGCGCTGGCTCCACGTATCAATATGATACAAAAATGGATTGGAAATTATAATTTCGTGCTGCAAGAATGCATGGTTGATTTCATAACTGTGTACTTTAAATAACAATCAAGTGCCCTGCAATGCTCAACACGTAAAACGTTTTATAATTGGGTGCCAATTTTGTTTTTACATGTAATTAAAAATGTTTCAATTAAGTAATATTCAGAAACGTTTCTGAACGCAATGGTCTAGTATATATTTCAGTCACCTTTAATCTGCACAGAGTGCATTGGGATGTATGATATTTCTTCACAAAACAGTTGTACATAGTCGAAGCATGTTTGCGAATTAATTAAAAAGATTAATTTTATAAAGCAGGAGGTGTAACAATGACCATTCATCGGCCACTTTAAAAAAATCAAGTATAAGCAGTGTTCTTTAGGCTACTGGCATTTGTGGACCTCTGAAAGTCTGTGACAATGCATCAAAATCTTTCAAAATAAGGAGTACCCATTTATTCCAATAAATCACTTCATTGTGAATTACAGCATTTTCATTTAGTTCTCTAACGAGACGTTTGTAAACAAAATTTTGTAATTCTGAGAGCTAACATTACCACTCACTTCACATGAGTCAATCAAACAATCCCAATTTTACCCATTACAGCAATTCAAGATTTTTGTGATCACAACACAGCTTAAAAAAAATCAGATAATATATGTTACAAAAACAAAGATGAAGTGCTTAATTTCCAGTTTTCATGCCATCTAAGAGATCTGTATTTTGCTAACTCTTCTTTAAAATAATGACAAATTTCTTTCTGAGAACTGTTATTTGGAAAGTCTTGGAACCATGACTGGATTTGAGAAGAAAGTTCATCTGATGTGCTGAAAACATAACTGTTTTTTCATGCTGAATAAGTTCATTCAAGCACTTGAAAGTATGGGCACATACAGGTAAACCACAACCAAACATGTCTGCTACTTTCATTGGCAGATCAAGCCCACTTGAAGACATATGCAGGCACACACCAAGATCAGCACTAGCTAAAAGTTGGGGATAATCACTAGGGTGTAACCATGGAGTTACAACCTTCACATTTTTCCACTGTGCATTATCAATTGGTTCACAGTAGTACTGCTTCAAAGGACCTTTCCCTGTAATTACACAAATAAGAGGGGGCAAAGCACAAGCACTGGTCTGACACGTTTCTTCATAAGTTGAAGTGCAGATAAAAGAATACTAAAATCTTCATCTTCAGTCCAACTTGTACTAGAAACCAATAATCCTGGACGATCCTCTCTTAAAGAAATTTCACCATCACTCTTAATTTCTGTAAATGCTGTTTTTGTTTCATTTGAACTGCCAAATATCTCATACTTTTCACTCAGCTTTTTGAATAAATCATGAGAAGTTTGTAAAGGAACAGGATGAAAACAATCTGGAGGACGATCGTAAAGAGTTGTAGCAATAATCCTATGGTTTTGCTCCAAGTCCATTTTCAAAGCTTTTGTGACGCACAAATTGGCATTTGCACATCTACCAAACCATCCTTCAACCATTTGGAAAATTTTACTAAAATACTTTCATTTCCCAAAGATAGTGCCAAAATTGTGTAGGCATAGTTGTGCCAATCAATTATATACTTTGACCTCATCAAAACACAATAAATCCAACATACTGCAAGTGTTGGTATTGCAGGAGGATTTTGCACAAGAAGATAATCAGACCTACGTTTACAGAAAAGTACAGATGTCAAAGAAAGAATTTGCCACAGTACTTTTAAAACATAACCCAATAAACGAGGAAACTTGTTTTGGAAGTTTGGACATGAAGGTATATATCTTAATGTAACATTAGGGTGTTCCTGCAACTCTCTTATGGGTTCTGACCCTGAATAACCAATCAAATCAACAGCGAATCCTTCCTTTGCCAGAGACAAAGAATGGTACTGCATTCTTGGGCTCCGTCCAACATCTCCCAAGACAACAACACTTACACGTGCCTTTGACATTTTTTTTACAAATTCTGCATTAAAATGTTCCATACAAAATATTCACCACTCCACTGACACACGTCCACACAGGACTATAACTACTGGTGACGATCAAAGGCCACGTCAGTCGGCGTTTGGTTGCAATGACATTAACATTCGACACAAAGTAAGTGTTCTAGAGCTCAATGAATAATTAAATGTATACAGTAAAACGTGTCTAAGACGGTATCTCTGGAAGAGAGAAACCTGCCATTCCTGAACCAAAAATCTCATAACGGAACGATTTCATACATTAAAATGATCTCTACAAGCCGCAAACGTACCTAACGCGAAAAGGAATGTTCTTTAGAGAACGTAAAGTGACTATTATCTTGCTAAGACGGAAATTTTATATTTCAAATTCCGGCAATATCTTCATTGCGAATTTTTGCTGCAACTTCTCACGCTTTGGTGTGATTTTTATGTCGCAATAATACCGATTTCGTGGTGGTCACATTGTTTATCCTTACCGCTTAGTTCACACTAATAATTAATATAACGTTCGCACCCTTTCAGTTCTCAAAAGCGACACACATGTCCTGCAGTCGACAATGGAATTTCGGGAAGCCTGTCTCTTCATCCTAGCGTACCAATCGTAGATTTCACGAACTGTAGACATCACAATTTAGTGAATGTTTGCTGCATAGTGTAGGAAAACTGTGTGTTAGTGTGTCAGAATGTCATCAAACCATATGTTCAATACCCTTCCGGAACAGAAGAAAATGGAAATGATTAAAGAACTTAGGAAAAAAAAGAAGTTCTGCAAAAGACCTTGTCGCAAATTTGAATGTGGGTAAAGTTCAAACTGATAACACAACGAAATAAGGACAAAATTCGAGACGAATGGTTAAAAGGAACGTCGGAAAAAGTAAAGTGTCTGGAAACGAGACGAGAAAAAATGTATTAAAATAAGATGTTTGTTTCTGCATGCAAAGGGAACGCCCATATCCGGTCCTATTATTCGAACAGAAGCATCAGAACTGGCTAAAAAAAACTAGGGAGTGACAATTTTTAAAGCTTTTAAAAGATGGTTGGAGTTCAAGCAGATATTCCACGATACATGAAAATCTCAAGCTACAAAGCGAATTATTGCATGTAAATGACTTAGAAGAATTTGCTACTTCTCGAGAAGACCATGTGGTAATGGAACTGCTGCAGAGAGTGCAAAATCATGCACTCGCCACTGTTGTCAACAAAACTCGATAACCAATCTTGACGCAACTATGGGAAATAAAAAGCGGCGAATTGTCTGCAGAAAAACTCTTCTTGCCAAGCACTTGTGACGAAAATGTCGCTAAATCGTGTCCCTACATTGTCAAAATTACTTAAACACGTTGTATAGTCAGAATTTATGTTTTGTAGCTTCTTGATACCGAAAAATCAATGACTGCAAAACGTCTGTCTGTTTGTCCGTCTCCTTGTCCGTCCGTCCGCCCATCCGTCTGTGCACAACGCTTGCACATAAATCTTTCAGAAGATTTCTTCAAAATACAGCGTGTCCCAACAACTATGGACCACGCCTATAACTTCTAAACGGTTCAGGATATCGAAATGCAGTTTTCGATTAACAATGCGGAATGATGGGGCAAGTAACATGCCGTAGAGAAATTGTCTATAATATTTTTAGTTTTCGAGAAATTGAATCATCTTTGATTTTTTAAATGAAACTATATATATTTTTTACCAGCAATGGATAGATTATGAAAAGAGGAATAAAATGATGTATCATATGTTAGTATTTTGTAAGTAATTTGAGTGTAAAATTAGATTTTCTGATATGTGATTTTGAATTAAACGGATAATATTTCGTGAAGCAGCCCTTGCAACCCTTGCCTTCCGGAAAAGTGGCTTTCGCGGCGTCAAGACTTGCGTGAATAGAGAGGAGACTGAGAGGGGTGGCAATGAGGAATAAGAGACCTAACTCAAGCGATCCAGGGTCTTGTCAGAAAGGTCACATTAAGAAGCACTAATTTCACCGATCAGAACAAGAGATTTTTTTCCATTGATTTATCTGCATTTATCTTGTCTTCTTTAACAATAAATATCATTTTCAAACTTGACAAGAATCCAACCACCGTCTCTTCGTTGGTAAATTCAATTTTTAACTAAGATGATTATTCGTCCACCGCGCAACCGTACCTCTACTGCTATTCATAAATTGAAAAGGAAAGAGTACACTTCCGTCTTCTGCCGTGGATTTTCAAGTTTGTGGCAGCACAAGGCATTATGAAGTGTGAAACTCTCCAATGAGTATTAACAGTTGTGACTGCAGATGTGCATTTGTGTTAAAGTTTATTAAATTTACACTGATGGACTGTCAAGAGTATTCAAAATTTTATTGCTTTGTTCTTTTTGTACGCGTTTAAATAAGAAGTTTATTAACAATAAATAATAATAGAAAATGTCTACCTATCTATTATTTAATGAACTTATTACAATAAAAATCTTTAATCATTAATCAATAAAAATTTATTATGACAATAAAAATCTTAATCATTCATTCCCTTTCCATGTTTTAAAACGAGAGCTTGTTTCTGTCAAAATACACTGAGCTCGATTCTTCTAAGTTTGAAAAGAAGCTTTATTATTATCGTCCTTCCGCTACAAATTATTTTTATTTTGTTCTTTTTGATTATCGTTGCTTTGGTATTTCAGTAGAAGAAAAGTTCAATTCAGATGAATAAATGGCAAAACTCTCTCATTCTGATCTTTCAAATTGATGTTTGTTTATATGATCTTCATGTCAAGACCATGAATTGCTGTAGTTACGCCTCTATCCCTCACGGCCGCCCCTCTCACACACCTTGTCTCCACGAAACAGTCTCGACGCCGCGAAGGCCGTCTTTACCAACGGCGACTGTTGCAAAGGCTGCTACAAGAAAAGACCCTTTACTTAAAAATCACATGTCAGAAAGTCTAATTTTATACTCCAATTACCGTCAAAATACTAATATATGATACATCATTATATTTCTCTTTTCATGATCTATACATTGCTGCTGAAAAATATATAGTTCCATTTAAAAAATCAAAGATGATTAAATTTCTCGAAAACTAAAAATATTATAGACAATTTCTCTGCGGTACGTTACCTGCCCCATGATTCTGCATTGTTAAACGAAAACTACACTTCAATATCCCGAACCGTTTAGAAGTTATGGGGGTGGTCCATAGTTGGTGGGACACCCTGTATATATTCCAGAGTCGATCTTCCTGATATCGCGGAAGCTTGAATTTGAAACAGGTATTTTAATTTTCAGAGTAATACACCCTCTATGACATTTTCAAAATTATCTCAAAAAATATCTCCAAATCTTTTCTTTAAATTTCTTGTAAAATTAGAGTAAAATGCACTAATTAAAGTGGGATAGATCATATATTCACTGTTAAATATGAATTTTCAAAATTGCAAAAGTTGCAAAAAAAATTATTCGGCGTCTTCTAAACTAAAAAATTTAAGAAACAGTTTTTCTTTCAAATGAAATGTGTTTGTCATTAATAGTTTTCGGGCAACACTAAGTAAAATATGTACAATATTAAAAACGACCAAAAATATCAAATATAGCTCCAATTTTTTTAAATTTCGGGATGGAAAGTGATAAATGTACTACGTAAGATGTCGTGAACGCTATTTTGCTCCATACTTTTGTTCTCACAAAAATTACACAATTGAAATTTTTAGACATCTCTGTCACATCATTAATATTTACATTATTGGCAATTTGTATACAGTTTCGCAATTGTGAAAATGTGTTCGTCAAATGATGTCTGAAAGAGTTTCTCAAAAATTCAAAAGTTTTCTGTGAAAATAAGCTCAAAATTCCGCGTTTCAGAAACGCTCAAAGGCCATATTCTCTTCACACTCTTTGTGCATATTGTGCTAAATGCACTGTAGTATAACATGAGATACAATCTATTGTTTTTTATTCTTTTGGATTTTAAAAAATACGAAATTTCAACCCAAAATAATCCTTTACGGGATATCTACGTTTCTAAAATGTGCTCATTAATCGGTTCGCTGCTTTTTAGGTAATTTGCGATTTTCTTTTTAAGTAAGATGGATACCCCTGTACGTGTTTGCTTCATTTTATTCACTCTGCGAACTGATTTCATTATGAATAAAATTTTTTTCATCAAACTGGCCGAGGTGAACATCAACTGCTTTCACTTTAGTGCCTCTGACCAACAGGTCCCAGAGTTTGAAACTCGACAGTGGTAGGGCATCAAAACCAGGCCCAATGCCGGAGTAATACCTTAAGAAACGGGCCATGGAATACGCGCGATCATTCTTTCATCTTCCTTAACCCATCCTCTCTCTTCACATTTACAACTTACACTTGGCATAGAGCTTGACCCGACTGGGGCGATGCCACGCTGGTAAGAGACACTGGGCTGAGAAAACGTTTTGCCACCCGACATGAACTAGATCAGCGCAGGTTCTCGCCATCCAGTGCAGGAACATTACAGCCACGTCCCGCGAAAAAGCATGCACCACACTTACGGGACTAATGGCGATAGTTATTATCGCGGCTGGAAACAAGAAATAATGAATTATACTTATGATTTGGCGTGAACATATTTTGTTTGCAATTTTTGAAAATTCAGAGTTCACAGAGAATTGCACCTACACCATCTTTTTAAGCGTCATTTTCTCTATCCGAGGAAAATATGTAAATCAATAATTTTGAGCCATTTTAAGCAATTATTTTTATAAATCCCTTTAATTTCAACCAAGAACCTTAAAAATATTAGTTTCTTCCAAACGTATCCAAAAGTAATTAAATTTATATTTTTTAGAATAGGTTTCATTTTAGAAAAAAACATTTTGAACATAGTCTATATCTCACGCAAAAATACAAAGAAACAACATCTTTCCAAAACTTTTACACCACCTTACACAAACATCTGTCCTTGAAGAATATTTTCTTAAATAAAATCATCCATCTTTAATTGTGTAGTTTTTAGGAAGTTGCCGAAATTTTTCCAATTTTCCAATTTTCCGAAATTCAAGTCTGTTAACTTAAAAGAAACTTGTCATTTTTAACCGTTGCGTTTAGCAGAAAACGAAGTTTTAAAAAAAAATGAGAATTTAATTTTGAGAAAATTTGAAAATGTAGTGTATTTATTAAAATACCCCGAAAAATTAATACATCAGTTTCAAACACTCTCTAATATTCATAGCCAAAGTCCTACAATTCTAATTTTTCTTTCTTTCAAGAAATCACCGATTACTGCTGCCATATTACATTATTTTCTGTTCACTACACAAACACGTAGTCAGGGGAAATAATAACTAGTGGTGCTACAGAATGGCAGTGATTTTTTCATATTAGTTTCTATTTCCTTGGGTCTGTGGTAGCTATTCGGAATTGCATATGCTGGTGCCAGCTGCCATCTATCGCCTCCCAAAATAGATCTTTTTCACATTTTTTTAATTTTTCGATTTCTTAATGGTAGAACGGAAATATTAATTTTAAAACATTACAGAACAGTAAAACCTTGTCGTAAATTGCAATTTTCTTTGAAAAATTTGGAGTCGATTTTAAGAAAATGGCGTTAAGCCATACTAAAAATAAAAAATTTAAATCTCTTTTTCACAGGATATTTTTGAGTTTTCAGATTGATATTTAGATCATTCTAATGAGTGCAATTTGTACAATCCGTTCCAAAAATACAACTCAATTAACCTTGTTCCAAAATTTGAAGAAAATATTTGGAGCCATTAATGAGAAAATAATGTTTGAGCGTTTCTGAAAATGCGGAAATTTACCCAGTTTTCATGCAAAACGGCGGAGTGTTCGAGAAACGTTTTATGGCATTATTTAAAGAACATGTACTCATAAGTATAATACTGTGAACAAATCACTGCTACTGTAAATAATAACGGCATAAGATACACGTCAAAAAATTACATTTTGAAAAAAACAAAGGATAGAGCAATATGGCGTTGATGCGATCTGATAGAGTACATTAGGAAATATCTTCACCAAAAGCTTACAGAAAGAATTTGGAGATTTTTTGAGAAAAAATTGTTTTTGTACATTTTTTACAATTTCTCCCTAAGTAACAATAAATGGACGAATAGCTAGCAATATTACGCGAAAAATACTACAATTGTCAAAACAATGTACGTTACGTTAATGAAACAACTTACTATGGAGAATACATTTAAATAGAAGGAAAAATCTCTATCTTAATTTGTAGTTGTGGGAAGACGCCGAATAAAATTCGAACTTTTGCAATTTCAAATATTCAGAATTAACCACGAAAATAGGACCTATATGCCACCTTAATGAGTATATTTAACTCTATACTCACAAGAAATTTAAAAAATTGGAGCCATTCATGAGAAAAGTTTGAAAACGTCCCAGGTTTCTTCATCTAAAGTACCCCCAAAGTTTGCAGAATCGTTTTCAAAAATCACAAAGCTACGACTCAATCCAGACGGACGGATGTTTCTTCAATTTGAAAAAAATCCTACGACTGGTTTTAACACTAGTAGTGTACACAGACGGACTGACGTTTTGCTTTTAATTGGTTTTTTCGATACCAAGGGTCCACGAACATGAGTTCCAGCGACACCACGTGTTTGAGGAATTTTTTCCTGATTTCGCAACTGGTTTTAACCAACTTTTTCGTTAACAGGGCGCGGCAATGATTTTTTTGTCGAAAATTTGCCGTTTTTTCGCGCAGCATTATAAAACTTTCCATATACTACGTAAATTACTTCGTATAATCGCATATATTCGGGAAAGCAGTCTGGAGTAGACCACTTTCCCCCACGATACTGTTCTCCCTAAGTTATGTATGCTAAAACCTCAAAAGTATAATATACGGAATCGGTTTCTTCCCTCTTTACGTCATGTTGGGAACGTCTTGCCTAGAACGAGTACCTGGGCCCCTGGGGCTAAACCAAGCTGGCAGGCAAAGGAGCTCACCCAGAGGGGAGCAAGTACTCCCGAAGGTGGGCGGACTTCCAAAGAAGTCGATGATTACCTTCAGGAAGGAGTCGACAGCACTTGCCGTCCGCGGGAGCTGACGCCTCTCGCCAACTGTCTCGGCAATTAATATTTTTTTCCCAGAGAAAGATTCACAGCCCTGAGCAAGGCAGGTGGTAATGTCTTACCTGCAGCGTACCCACATATTGTAATTGTTGCAATTGGATCATATTGCTGCAATATTTTTTTGTCACGTTGCGCGGACAAATAGCCACAGCTACAAAACTGGACATTTTATTATTTCTAAATAAATACCTTTGCAATTAAAAACGTTCCGGAAATGCGTTTGTTACATGTTGAAACTGACGTCTGCTTTTCTTGCACACGTAATTGTCATGTTAATCTAAGTTATCAATCACTGCCAATCAATACCTCGCCTTACAAATAAATTCCCTTTCTTCACCCACGTAATATCCCAGCGCAAGGCTTGAGAATATGATCAATGTATTTAATATATAAAATCTCTGACAGTGTGAAGTGGTTGTCTGTTAAAACGTATTTTTATCACTGCGTGATTAATCGCTACTTTCATTACAAACACACCCAGATTTATCAAAACAGAAACTCTTGGGGGAGATAACAGAGCCACGCCAATCCAGAAGAGTATAAAAGCATTTTCATAATTTGCAAAGAATACATTCGAACGAAGCATACAGCAGACATTATGGCAGGTAAGATACATTCTATACTTACAAGTATTCATTAAAGAAAGTACAGAGAATACATTCAATCGCTAACAATTGACTTCATTAACATTTATTTGATGAGCACGAGAGGTAACAACAACATGCCGTGCCTAAAAACGTTCAAAAGTATTAACTCGTGGTGCTACAAAATGGCAGAGTCATTTTACTTCTTCGAGTACGTACTAGTTTAGGCCCAGTTATGTAATGCTGCGGAAAATCGATTTAGAGATTTCAACGGAAATACACATTGTGGGGTCCCCGTATACCGAAAAAGTGGGTCTTTCAAAACGACCGTCCATCCGTCTGTCTGTGAACAACACTAGCGTGTAAAAAATACGTGGGATTTATTCCAAAATGGATATTCCCCGGTCGTCCTGCGTCCACTCAAGGCGCCTCGATTTTAAGAAACATTCTTCAAAATTTGAGTGTACTTTATATGAAGCCCCCCGGACATTTTCAAAAATTTCTCTAAAACGGCTCCATTTTTTTAACAATTTCTTGTAAGAATAATGTAGAATTCACTTATTAAGACAGCATAGGTCCCATTTTCACGGTTAACTCTGAATTTTTGAAAATGTTTTTGTGCCAATGTTTGAAATTTTTTCGTCGTCTTCCTAGAACCACAAAATTGAAGATAGATTTTCTTCAAATAAATTTTGGTGTCTAAAGTTCTTTTATGAAAGTCGCGTACATTTTCTTGAAATTTAGAAGTTTTTGCGCAATAGTGCACGCAATATTTGAAAATTTAAAAATTACAAAAACAAGATTCTTTCAAAAACGGCTCAATATTTTTTCTTTAATCTTTTGGTAGAGATAGTGCTGAATACGCTCTATGAGATGACATCAACGCAATATTCCTCTATTCTTTTGTTTTTCAGAAATTGCTAAAATATTTTTTTCTACTTGTCCTCTCACGTTGTTAATATTTACATTAGCCGCAATTTGTTCACATTATTATATTAATGAGTACACGGACTTAAATAATGTCAAATAAAGTTTCTCGAACATTGATTAGTTTTCTGTGAAGAGTAGCTCAAAATTACGCATTTTCAGAAACACTTAAACGCCATTTTCTCAAAAATAGTTTGAAATATTTTGTTCGAACATTTCGAGCGTATAGTGCTAATTTCACCCCTTTAATATGGCGTAAAGTTTATTTTGTGGTATTTTTTTGTTTTGTCAAAAATTCCAAAACGTAATCTTCTCTCATACAGTTAAAATGCACTTATCCAGCAATTTGTAAACACTGTTGAATTTGTGAGTGTAAGTGCTTCAAATGACTTTAACTGAAGTTTTTCTCAAACCCAAAAATTTTCTGTAAAAATGAGCTACAAATTTCGCATTTACAGTAGCACTTAAATGCCTTATTTTTGAAAAACGGCTCCAAATGTTTCACCAAAAATTGGCAGTTAGGGCAAGGTTTAACTGTTTTTTTTTTTTGTATTCACAAAATAATACTTTTGGTCTACTATTAGGAAACATAAAAATTAATAAAATGTCAAAAAAAATGTAGTTTGGGCGGCGATAGATGGGAGCTGTCAAGAGTATTGGCAAGTCCGAATAGCTAGCCGAGACCAACGAAATAGAAAACTAATACGGGAAGATCTGTGCCAGTCTGCAGCACCAATAGTTTACATATCTTGTCCACACTGTGATGCACATTTTC
Source organism: Acheta domesticus (assembly GCA_031308135.1). NCBI lineage: Eukaryota > Metazoa > Arthropoda > Insecta > Orthoptera > Gryllidae > Acheta > Acheta domesticus. Next base: position 98,671,092 of record JAHLJT010009419.1, read on the forward strand.
AATGTTTCACCATCCCTAAGGAATGATGCAGTGTTCCGTTTCTGAAAAATTTTTTCTTCGCAGGTTCCCCAATCGCCCTGTTGGCGGCGCTGGTGGCGCTGGCGGCGCTGGCGCGCGCGGACTGGGTCGCCCCGCACGAGGACGGCGGCGCGCTGGGCGCCGCCATCTGCGCCTCCGCAGACGCCGACAACTGGCACTTCGCGCACCCCAGCCAGTGCAACCGCTTCATCAAGTGCGACGTGGCCAAACGGACGCAGCTCCATCATCACCTGCCAGCCCGGGCTGTTGTGGAACGACGACCTCGACGTCTGCGACTGGCCTGCCAACGTCGTCTGCAGAACCGGCCCGCCCACCACCACCACTCGCAGACCAACCACCACCACCAGCCGCAGGCCAACCACCACCACATCTCGCAGACCATCCACCACCACCGCCGCCCCAATCCCCGGCGACTGGGACTCGCTCTGCCGCCCATACAACCCGCACCGCTACCACGTGCCCCACCCCAGCGACAGCACCAAGTTCTACAAGTGCGACTGGACCGTTCGGGTTGCCTACGAATTCGATTGCCCCTCTGGACTCGTCTTCAACGCCCCCATTCAAGTCTGTGATTGGGCCTGCGTAACCTGCTATTTCGACATGTTCTACTGCTTCTTCGATGTAGCCAATGAAACGTGCTTTCTACATGTAATAACATGGTTTAAAAAATATATGTTTGCACAATTACGTTGTGTTCTGTAATCAATTGCATTTCCTACAAATCGTCCTGGAAACAACGGATGGGTATTTTTGAATGGAAATAAGATAAT
>JAHLJT010009419.1:98672900-98724777 GCA_031308135.1 Acheta domesticus
ATGTAGCGATCCTGAGCTTGCTCACGCTATTTGGCGATAAGAAAGACCTCGTCTGCGTGCTTCGCCGCGCGATTATGTAAACCGTCGCCTTATCAGCGGTCGCTGGAGGGGGGCGGGGGAAGACAATTGTTCCCCCCCCCCTACGCGGAAAAGAGGGGATTGTAACCGCGGTGTAGAGGGGAGTGCGCAGAATGTTTCGAGAAGCGGCAGCGTGAGGTAGCAGCGTGGAATTTGGAAGCTGATGGTGTGGGGCCCGAGCTCCAGTTAGCGAGAAAGAGGTTTGGCCAGTGGTGGCTAAATTCACACCGCAGATGCGCGTTCGACGGAGGCATCTGGTCTTGGAGTAAGACGTGGTTACAGAGAGAACCCCGTGCTTAGGCCCAAGACAGAGCGTCGGCAGCCGCATTAGTTCGCTGTGAGTTGTGCGCTGGTGGCGAACGCCACGGCCACCGAAATAAGGTCGGTGTTAAAGACAAAACAATTTGTATGTGATACTATAAAAAGTAATGAGAATTGGAAGCAATTGACTGTAGAATGCAGGTTGAAGTGTTGTTCCTGTAGTTCACTGTCAGATTGTTTAATATTTTTTTTTGCCATTAACACTCTTGCATAATGTTATGATATACCCGACCATTGTATTTCAATAATCATTGTGGACTATTTTCAAAAGATATTTGAAGTAGTGTGTCTTTCTAAGGGGAGAACATCACTTATTTATGATAGAATCTTGTCATGTTAATACACTACAAGTGCAGTTTTCTGTCTTTAAATCAAAAAGAACATTTTGATGATAGGTAAAATCCAAATCAAGTTAGAAACAATTTGGGTTATTTATGAACAATTAAAAGGTTATAAAAGTATATTTGCTATGAACTGTTGAATTTAAGTGAACTTAAATATCTTGAAATATTTATTGAATTTGGATGCTGTTGAGGAAAAATACAACATATTTTTTAATTTCAACCAAAGTTGTAGGTTGTAATAAATGTTTCACATTATGGTGTAAACACACATGTTTAGTTTTTTTTTTGCAATTTCTTTTGAATATTCTGTGTTTTCAAACTATGTTTATTCATTTTAATTGTACACAACATATGTCTTTGTAATTGAAGTGAATTGTTTTGCAAGAAACTACTATGTATGCTAATGCAGTGTATGTTGAGGAAGGGTTAATTGCAATTTTTGTAAACAGAAAGTGCTGAGGCATTTTGTCATCCGAAATGCCTGTGCTCTACCCTCTGATGTACTATTATGTGTACTCATCTCCCCAGAGATATCTTTGATTCAATTTCTTGGATTTCAATTTATTTTTGTCACAGAAGATGTTGCTGTGATGCTAGTTTGTGCCAACTTTGAAATTCATAATTTCTGCAGTTGATTTTTCCTCAAAAAGTTTTTTTTTTTCTCGCTGTTCAGTGTTGTATTTTTCTTTGTTCATTTGTTTAGCTGTGCATGTAGGTAATTTTGCAATTGTGTTTCTTTTTTTTTTTGAGATTCAATTATATTAATGTTTGTGGCTTTCAACTTTGTGTTTTTTTTTCAAAAATTTCAACAAGAGCCAAATTACCCACGAAATTTCCCCACGGCCGACCTACACGAACGGTCACACTGCCTCTATAACGGTCCTTATTACTATTCACTACTTCATAAACCAGCAAAAGTGTATAATACCAGCAAACGTTTTCCGTACCGAGACCGAAATCGATACTGAACGGCAAAAAAAAAAAAACCGGCACTTATAACACTACGCCACACCAACACCGCCTATGTCGAACAGAGCCATGAAAGAATAGAACCGACCTATAAAATGATAAATGCTTTATAAAGAAACAATCGATGCAATGGTACATACGCTTTATAAATCCAAGAAGAGAAGTAAAAAATTGTTAAAAGTTAAAAATTTGAACAAATATATACAGACATTTCCAGTACATTTCTCGCAATTACTTATATTTTTGTCAAAAACGTAATTGTGTCGGTTTTATCATCAGAAGCCGGTAATTGTCAACATGCGAAAAACATGTCTTTCAAACATGACCAAGAAAGGCAGCGGTGAACCGCTTTACGAAGTATTCGTAAGGCTAGAAAGTAATAATTTTTGGAACCGTTAGGGATATGTAAGTTCATCGCATGCCTTCTGGTTATATTGTATTACAATTTAACGTTTAAAATGCTCATAATTTTACTTAAATTGGTTCATACAGATATATACTAGACAACGGTTGATTTGACATGTCATACGCTTCAGAAATCGAATAACAGAGTTGAAAAATTGTTTAAAAGATGCGGTTAGGGAAAACACAGACAAGTCCTGTCTATTTATCTGCATTGATTCTATTCGTGAGTAGAAATACTTCAAATGATTTTCAATAAATATCTACACTCTTCAATGTTTTTTCCTGCAACATCACATTCATCAAATTAAATCCCCAACTGGGGATCGAACTCGAACTGGGGATTTTAGTCAAAAACGTAATGGTATCAGTTCTATCATTAGGAAGCCGGTAATTGTCAACATGCGAAAAACATGTCTTTCAAACATGACCAAGAAAGGCAGCGGTGATCGGTTTACTCCAAATAATTTATCCGCTGATCGGCATTTGAAAAATAACTACTGCGAGAAAGTATGTGCCATTCTATAGCACCACTAGTTTATTTATATATTTACCGTCCCTTATTACACACGTGCAGAAAATTTAAAGAAAAAATTTGGAGCGGTTTTTTGAGTATTTTTTTTGTAAATTTGAATTACAATTTACGCAAAAAACTACTCGTTTTTCCAAAAAAGGGTTCATGACCTTATTTAAAGTGCTAATTTTGTACAAGCGACTTTGTCTGAGGCAAAAATCTGTATCTTCAATTTTACAGTTTTTTAAACAGTTTTTTGCAATTTTCGACAAATTAGGCCTATCAACGAAAATGATACCTACGTCATTCCCTTAAACGTTCTTCGCACTATTCAACAACAAAATATAATCAAAAAATTTGGGGCCATTTTCTTTTAACTTAGAAAAATCCTCAAATGGTCTTCATGTAAAGTACCCTCAATTACTAAAATATCGGTTTCAAATTCAAGAGGCCTTGAGACAAGTAAAAACGATCGTGGAATATCAATTTTGAAGAAAATCGGCCGAACGGTTTAGGCGCTAGCGTTGACCACAGACGGACAGACGGACAGACGGACAGACGGACGTTTTGCCATCAATCGATTTTGCAGTATCAGAAGCAACAAATCATGGATTTTGACTACACCACGAGATAGAGGATTTTTTTTCTAAATTTAGCAACAGGTTTTATCCACTTTTTTGTCACCAGACCCCTGCTATAAGAGTTTTTCTGGCGAAAATTCCCCGTTTTCCGCCGCTCGATTACATAACTTTCTCTTCTTACGAAGTATTCGTAAGGCGAGAAAGTAAAAACGTTGGCGAGAAGGTCGCTCAAGACCAACTACATTCATGTAATGCACACAGCCTTGACTCTGTAACTGATTTCGGGTGACAGAACGAACGACAGCGAATGGAACCGAGAGAACGAACAACACCGAATGAAACGACACAGAACTTCGACCGACTACCAATGTTTTCGATTGCCTTCGGAATAGGTCGTTCGGATTTTCTATGATTTCTGTTTTTGATTGACTGATTTTTTTGGCACGTCAATTACTAAAGTCATTAGTCACATAAGTGTAGTGCATCATCAGTCACGTAAGTGTAGTGCGGGAGTGATGTTCCCTCGCTGGATGGTGAGGTAGAGCGCCGACCTATCTGTCGTCTAGAGCGGTTTTCCCCAACCAAGTGTGTATTTCCCACCAACGGGATACAACCCCAACCGGGACAAGCTCTACGCTCCCGACCGGTATCCCAGCTTATGTGGAAGCGTAGTGCATGTAAGTGTAAGTGTGTGTAAGCAGTATCTAAGGATAAGGCAAGGAAGGAGAATGAAAGATCGCGTGCCGTGCGTGATCTATTTGTTAGGATACTGCTCCAGCATTCGCCTGGTGTTGATCGGAAAACTACTTATCAGAGCACCCAGCCACAACCAGAATGGTTCTCCAGACCGACTGAATTCGACATAGTTATTCCGCTAGTGTCAGAAATCCAGCCACCGTCAAGATTCGAAACTAGAACCTCCCGGTCAGCGGTACTGCAGTGACTTCAGTTGATGCTCTGAGCCACCTCTCCGTAATTTCCGTTTACCAGCATGTTTGAACGAATCCGGCATCTCCGACGGGAACAGGGTCCCGCGTTCGTTTCATCACGCGAGTCGTGACCGGGCACTGCGCTTCTAGTCTGGAAGTGACCGAAGATTTTTCTGGTAGTACACTTACCGACACAATTTCTCGGACCTTCGCTGAAGGGCATATGTGTGTAGTTGATGATCTTCTTCTTGTTTTTCTCGGAGAATCTTTCTGGATCAAACTGTTTGGGATTGGGATGATATTCCGGATCCATTTGCAATGCGTGCAGAGGCACCATTATGCGAGACCCCTCTTCCAATGTAATATCTGTACCAGGCAGAGTGTATGCTTTGCTACATTTCCTATCGAGGAATGGAAGTGGAGGATATTTGCGTAATGTCTCTGAAACAGAAAGAAGGAATACAGTTAATTTTTAGAATGTAAGTTGTGTCATTTTCGGTACGTAAACCGCGCCTACAACTGTCAGACCTATCCGCACAAAAAGACAGAAGCATATGCATAATCTCATGACGAACAGGAATATACGTAGGTTATTCCAAAAGTAAGGTCCGATTCAACGTAACTATCTGAATTTCGCGCGAATATTAAAACATGCAGACTACCGGCATGTCTTGCCCATCAAACGACGCCATTACCGTTGTTATTGCTGCTGTGTGCTGTTTACAGTGAGTTCGTAATGTTGAAGACTACCGATCGGCCCGCCGACTTGAAGTAAGGTCAGTGATTCGGTTTTTGTCGGCAAGAAAAGTTTCAGGGGCAGAAATTCATTGGCAGTTAAGTGAAGTTTTTGGGTCCTAACGTAATGAGTGACAGTAAAGTGCGTAAGTGGGTGCGAGCTTTTAATGAAGGACGGGAGAATGTGCATGATGAACCACGCCCTGGCCAGCCATCAGTGATCACAGACGATTTGGTCAAGCAAGAATAGAATTCCCCAACTGAAAAAAGAACAAAATCTTCTCAATGAAATGTGTTCTAAATAAAAAAATAACCATGCCGCCACTCAACACGACACAAGGTATAAAATATGCTCCCCAAGATAAGGCAGAAGCACTAGCAGAACACTTCGCTCAAACATTCAAGCCTAATAACACACCCGTACACCCAGACCACCCAGTACACCCAGACCACAAGCAATAATTGATTCAAATGGAGCGCCCAACTATGACGTCCCACAGAGATTAAAATTCATTTCAGTTACTGAAGTCAAAAACCTCATAAAAAATTGCCTAAAAAGAAAAGCTTCCGGACATGACCTAATTAGCAACCAAATATTAAAAAACCTGCCCACAACCACAATCGCTTACATAAACACCATCTATAATTCATCATTCAGACTAGGCTATTTCCCAAGAACTTGGAAAATATCAAATATAATCCCGATCCCTAAACCAAGCACAAATCATATCCTTGCAGCGAATTACAGACCAATAAGTCTCCTCCCAACTATATCTAAATTATTTGAAAAAATAATTTTAAAAAGACTCAATAAATCATCTAACAAAATCAGAAGCCTATTCCAAACCACCAATTCGGTTTTAGAAACCGTATCTCAACTGCACATCAATTGCTAAGGATTACTGAATACATTCACACTGCCCTTCCAAGAAAGAAACACACAATAGTAACACTCTTAGATGTATCTCAAGCATTTGACAGAGTCTGGCTCCCCGGATTAATATACAAACTCAAAACAATGGGAACACCTAAATACTTACTAAATATTATCACAAAATATATATCAGACAGATCCTTCATAGTAAACCATAGATAATCATAGCTCCAACCCACGCCCTATAGAAGCAGGACTTCCACAAGGCTCACCCCTATCCCCAACACTATTCAATATTTACACAGCAGATATCCCCACCACACGCTACACTCAACTTGCACAGTTTGCTGACGATACAGCAATATTCACATCAAGTTGTACCCTGACATATAGCAGCACAAAACTTCAACAAAATTTGAATAAAATAGACGAATGGGCAATAAAATGGAAAATAAAACTAAATCCAAATAAATCAAAATCAATTTTTTTTTTTCATTAAGACTATTCTCTGCCCCTACCAATTACTATTAAACAATAGTCAAATAAACTGGACACCATCAAACCAACCTATAAAATACTTAGGTTTAAATCTTGACACAAGACTAAACTGGAAAAACCACATCAACACAAAAACACAACAGGCTAAAATCAAATTAATCCAACTCTAGCCAATACTTAATAAAAACTCCAAACTTTCACTAACAAATGCAATAACACTATATAAAACTATCATAAGACCCATAATGGTATACGCTTGCCCCCATCTGGACAAATGCTGCACCATCAAATGTAATAAAATACAAATATTACAGAACAGATTCCTCAGAATAATCACCAACGCCCCATGGTTCATTTCAAACCATCAACTCCATAGTGAATTAAACATAATCTCAATCATCCATCAAATGGCACGCCTATCCAATAATTTCTACTCTAACATAAACTCAATAGATCAACTCAAACAATACAATTTAGCCTCAACAAACAACACACAGACTAGAATAAACAATAGATACCCGTTCGATTCCTTCCTAAAAATATTCTCAGACAATTGTGATCTGTAGATTACTCTTATGAGTAATCTACCCCATTGTAGTAGCAATAGTAGAACTAGGTTAAGCATAGTTTAATTTAATGGTAAGTCATCAATACATATGAAAGAGTCTTTTTACTGATCTATGTACAACCAACAAGCAATAAATAAATTAAAAAAAAGATTTGGTCAATGCCGTTGACGAAAACATTCGTGAAGATCGACGATTCACTATTTCCAGCTTAGACTTGGAATTTACGAACGTGAGTTGAACAACTTTGTACAGAATTGTGTCTGAAAATTTGCAATTTCGCAAATTGTGCGCCCATTGGGTTCCCAGACTTGCTTACTGAGTCCCAGAAAATGAAAAGACTGTCCTTCCTCTCCGGCTTTCTTGGAGCGATATCATAAGGAAGGTGACAAACGTTTAGACCACATTGTCACAGGGGATGAGATGGGTTTCTCGTCTAACCCCCGAGTCTAAACGTCAGTCAATGGAATGGCGTCACACGACATTACCAGTCAAGATCAAGGCAAAGCAGACCATTTCAACATGCAAGGTTATGGTGACAGTGTTTTGGGATAGACATGGAGTTTTGTTTGTCGAATTTATGGATTTCGGCGGATTAGGCGGCCGATTTCTATGACAGTGGCATTCAAAAGCTTGTTGAACGATGTGAGAAATGTTTAAATAAGTATGGAAGTTACGTAGAAAAATAGATAAAGATGTAAGGAAAGTAAATATAACAATTGTTTTGAAAAAATATTTGATACTTCGAATATTTGATACTAAAAACAACAACAACAACGGAGCTTACTTTGGAATAAACCTCGTATAAAAGCCAGTCATAAACCAGAAAACACTATTTCTTTCCAAGAAGATGGGAAAAGGTAACCGAAGCTAGTCTTCGCCAATTTCTTGTTTTAATTTGTTTATACTACTCCCGTTTAATTTTGACAAGTTTGATTGCATTAATGGAAACTAAATATGTTTTCTTTTCAGTATTTTTTTATTTATGAATGCCTATCTTTTAGAGTCGTTAAAGGTCATTAAATCTGGATGTGCAAAGTGAAGTGGTTGACACAGGCCTAAGGGGGAGGGCATGGGATAGATTGGCACACTTCTTCCGTAAGTGTGGAGTAATATAGTGTTCTTTGATGTCAAAATGAATCTTTTTCATTGTTTTATTTACAAAAAAAATAAAAATATGTTTGTCACCATGTGGTCTTGCAAAACGATTTTCCTTAGCAAATACTGCAGTTTTGGTAGTTTCAAATTGCAATTTTCAATTTTCATAATGTCAGAGGTTTTAATGAAAGTACGTGTTAAAATGATAAAAAATAATCGAACAATATACACAAGTGGTGTTAACGGTATGCCAATAAGAACTACCTTACTTACTTTTATTGAATACAGTCTATCAAATTTTATGTATCGCAGAGATACGCGAAATAATTCGTTTGCTGAAATGTCAGATAATCATATTATTTACAATGGTATCTTTCCGATGCCCTCGCGGATAGCTCGTGTACGTTTTCCTTGCAATGTCCCTGTATCTGTTACTGTGTGACGAGGAGAAAACTCGCTTCTCAGGTTGAGAAGACCAGAATACAGCGTAGGGTTTCTTCGTGCTAACCACACGTGCCCCGCAACCCATGGACCCAAGACCTGGGACACCACTGGTAAGCCCAAACTTGGTTAGAGGTTGTTGCGCCGAGACAGATCTTTCCGATCATCAAAGCTCACAATTACAACACCCGCTTTTTACAAGTCGTAGAAAGGTGTTTGGCATGAAGATGGGAGCAAAAGCCACTTCCGTGATTTCTGTATTTTGCTTGGGTACGGCAAGTCGCAAGTCTTTTGTCCACTGCACTGATATTAGGATTCCCTATGTTTCTCGAAAAAACCTTCAAATGTGTGAATTTATTATTCTAAATACTTTTTAAAGTTAATTTGACATTTAAAAACTTTCGAAAAATCCACTTTAAAAACCCACGCAAAAGAATAGTTGGTTCAATTTAATACGCTGCAATAACCAATTCTTACCTTAATATAATTTCAATAGCAGTAAAAAACTATTAATTTGAAGAATTTTGAACACAAGTTATTGGTTTGTGCGAATGTAAATATAGTGTCACATTTGTACCTACACAATGCTGTACATTGCTTTTCCGAGTTTTTACCAAACAAGTCAAAGAAACGTAAAATGCCCTTTTTGTAGATAATTGCAAAAGCAATTTTTCCCTTATCTACGAGAATTGGGACATAAGATAGGGCAACTATTTTTTTGTGATTATAAGAGCACTAGTGGAAAATGTAAAACATATATTAAAAGAAAAGATATAAACCAAGTGCATGCAATTTAATGACACACCAAAATTGTGATACACATATTCATTAAGGTATTTGAAGTGACAGTACTGCTTTCGTGTTCCAAAGCTTTCTTGCATATACGAGTTTATAAAATTCCAAAAGCATTACGTATCCGTCCTCAAGTTTCGAATAGTCAGACGCTTGATTACCGCACACGGTTCGCAGTCACAGCTAGTGATGTGCGTTATTGATCACTTCTTGCTACGTTTGCTGATAGAAAGTCTCCTATGCAACTCGCGACTGTTCGGTATGGAAACGCATTATTCACAACAGCTTCCACCAATTCACTGTGACATTCTCTGGCATTTGTCCCACGCAGAACTACTGTATAGGAGTAAGAGCGCTGCTCGAAACATGTTACATTCATCTCGCACGGCTGTAGTCGGACAACTGATTTCACGCTGCTCTCTGCGCTAATAGAGACACTCACAGAGCCAACTATTGATGTGAACGCATCCTACTCCAGTATTTATTTCACGCTTCAAATTAAATTGTGCATTTCGATAACATTTCTTTAAAAAAATAGTCGTCATGACTTCTGCTCCAACTCTCGAATGTGAATAAAAGGGAATGGTTTGAAAGAAATTCCTTGGCTGGGGACTTTTGAAGTGTTAATTGAAGAGTGCCCATGCGCCTCGGGAAGTCTTCTCTTATGCCGCCAACGTGCAACGGCGTTTGACAGGTACAGGATCTGTTGCAAAGAGACGTACCTGCCGAACAACAGTGCGAGACAAGTTGCCTATCAGTGAGGGGCGAATGCCATACGTTGTAACTTCATTAAAGATTTTTTTCACCTCATGCTAACTAGCAAAAGGGATCGAAGGTCCTCCTAGATGTACTAGAAATGTTTAACATTTGTGAGACAATCTGTGTAATTTAGCAACAGTAAAACATTGCCAGGTCCGCTGGAATTTAATAAGACAAAACCAGTGTTAAAACCACTGTTGTTTTCATCGTGATTTATTAAGGGAAAGGATGATATTGTGGTACTTGTGAAATCCGTATAATTTTGCCTACACTCATCTGCCTAATTTGGTTTCTTAATCAGATTTCACCGAAATGAAAAATTGTACAAATCTTATTAAGCTTGGCACACTTCTCCCACAGGTAAATTTCACAGTTAATTTAAAATGTGCGTTTGGGAACAATTTTCTGGGAATTTGAATTCTGTTATTATATATTCTTTGAACGTATGGAAGGAATCGTCGCACATTGGACCCTTGAGTTAAGATAAGAGTACTCGGAGTTTACATTGTTACTTTGTTGTAACAATGCTTGGTTTCAGAATCGGACATTAAAAATGTTCTAGCATTTGAACGTTTTGATCTAGAAAAAACATCAATAAATTCAAGGATCAAGTTTAAATTTTCAAAGGATCTACTCCCATGTCCATGATTTGACAATTTTAAATAAATAATTCATACTATACCATTCTTTAAATGTTACAAGGTTGTATTTCATAAATTAAAACAAGATATTAGAGGTCCCTATAAGGGTATCCCTCAGTTCATGTACAAAAGTTCAAATAAGTCATATGTAATTTGTTTATTATTTTAATCAGCTATATTAATGTAATATTGTATTATTCATGTAATATATTCAATACTTTGAAAGATTCTGAATGTAATCGAACAAGGATAAAATAAAAATTAAAAAAAAAAGAATTCAACAGTTATTGAGATTCCTTTAAATCATATCTTTAGTGACGTTACTAATAGAATTTGATTATTTTCTTAAATATTAATGCATGTTTACATACTATTCCAATTTCCGAATATACATTTCTTCAAGATTCACCTTGCTTTTATTTTTCTTAACAATCATATTTTTTTACTATCAAAAGTGCACCTAATTACGTACCTTGCATCACCATGTCGAGATACTTCAATCCATGGAGTGTTTCATAGGAAATTTGCCCGTCACGTGTTGCATCTTGAAGCTCTTTGCGTAGTTTGTCTTGTACGTCTTTGTTTTTGGCCAGCTCGAAGAGCGCGTAGCTGATTGTAGTGGCTGAAGTCTCGAAGCCCGCCGTTAAAAACGCAAACGATTGACTACATACATCCCGCTCATCAAAAGCTTGAAAAGAAATTCAATTTAATGTGTGAATAGTTGGGGACATTTATATTACATTTATATTAATAATGACTTACGACTGTAAAATATGTGAGGCAAAACCTATAATGAAGTAATAATAAATGTACATTTGGTGCAACGAAAACTCATTTAGGAATTAAATTAAAATGAGCGGTTTAGTGCGAGATTACAACATTACACCGTTATCATGGATATGTGGGCAAAAGAACTGCCAAACTAAGATAATAAAAAAATTGACTATTCAACTGATGATTCCATTTACTATATGTTCCATCATCAAGTATTGTCATATTAATATGTTTTACAGTTCTTCAAAATTCATGAACAGAATATATACATTTTCTAAATTGAAGTCCAAAAATATATTTTTTCTGAATTACAAACGTAAGTTCTCTGAAGATGTTTTGTTGACGAAACGTCAAGAAAAGAAAACAAAAAGAATATCATTATTAGCTCCGAATGCTTAATAGACTCAATCCAATGGCCCTTTCCAAACCCCTCGTACATCAGCAACCACACCAACTTACGTAGCATCATTAATTTAAATCTAATTCCTAGAATAGTTAATATTTCACTTAATTGTGCAGAAGATAACATTAGAAGGAACCTCAATGTAAGCATCGAATAACATGACTAGGGATCGGATTGATATGCTCTAAAAATTATGACATATTTATGTATTTATCATCTTCGAAAATATGCACTAAAATGTACCCTATAAAGCACACATGTTAAACCATCTGATAATAATTGATTTGCATAATTTTTACACACAACACAGTCATTCGGCACTTTATTCTTACTAAACCCGTCAATGAAATTTCGAAGAGAAGAATTAGTAATAATATGAGTGGTATCTATTGACGGCGTTACTTGCCTCAATGGTAGGTCTACCGCTAAATTCATATCACAATCAGCATTAGAACCGCGTTTGAACACAATTACGAGAAGCCTTTAGCAGTCACCTTCACACCTTGAAAGGGTGAGTTCCTTTGATTTGTGGCTGATGTTGACTGACTTGTAGGTCTTCAGATCACGTAAGTTAATTCATTAGCGATACTGATTTTCAAGATGGATTCGATAGCATCTGTCGAAATTATTGTGATTTTCGTGCCAAATATCAAGCGTAATTTAGATACAGGAAAGCGATTTTAGATACAAGCCACGTATACAAAAACACACATTATAAAATTACATTTATTACATCCCCTATTTCATAAAAATCAATATTTGTTCGTATTTCATGCGCTGCCGTACCGTTTATCCAATTGCAATAAAACATTGTCAACTTATTGCTTGTATTTGCGGGAAAGAAAATAGGTCAATGGGAATGTGAGTATGTCTGCCGCAAATACATGCGCGTTGAAGATGATTTTATGCGTTCACGCTAACTCAAGTGAGTATTAAGCGCATCTTCGCTGCATATTCTGCCCCTTCGATTGTGAAATATCGGCCGGAATTATTTCTTGTAAGTTATCTCGGACATTTTAACATTTTTGCAGAGCGTAAAGTAAATCGTGATTAACAATCACGTGACCAGTAACGTGTGAAGTGTAGTACATTGCAACATCTAAGCATTCCCGGATCCAGTAGTCTATACTTACATAAATAAATAAAAATAAATAAATAAATGGATGTTGCTATGTACCAGAGCAGTGACACCGTCTGACCGATCTCCATGAAAATTGGCACATCTACGTGTTTTTTCACGCAGAAGGTTTTCATGCTGTTTTATTGTGTTTAACTGCACTAAATGGTGCTGCTTTATTTTAATAAAAAAATTGCGCTTTATTTTCATACAATTTCTATTCAAACTGAGCTCCATCTGAGCTTCATTGTTGCTGGGCGTTGCCACGTGACGCAGGGCGAATTCAAGAGGCTCAGGATACGCGGCGCGCGTTCGCTCAAAAGAGTAAGACAGACAGAGACAGAGACAGAGACAGACGGAGAGACAGAAACAGGGAGACAGAGCTCACACAGACGGACGCAGAGAGAGAGGCAAACAGAGGGAGACAGAGAGGCAGAGATAGAGACGCAGTGAGAGAGACAGGGGGACGTAGTTAGAAACATAGAGAGAGCGGTAGACAGTCAGAAGACAGAGGCAGACAAAGAGAGAGACAGTAAGACAGACATTTAGAAGCACAGAGACAGGCAGACAAAGACGCAGAGAAAGAAACAGAGTCAGAGACAGACGCAGGGAGAGAGAGACACACAGAGACAGACGAGGACGCAGGGAGGGGGATAGAGATAGTCAGAGACAGAGAGAGACAGACAGAGACAGAGAGAGACTGAACCAGACAGACGGAAAGAGCGAGGTAGAGTGTGACGAAGAGAGAGATGGAGAGGGAATGAGAAAAGGGAGGAAGAGGGAGATGCGAGAGCAGGACAACGTCTGCCGAGTTCCGCTAGTTAAATATAAAGAAAACGAATAAGGTTTTCAATAAAAATATGCAAAATAATTAGCAATTTCAGGAAATATGTTGCTTATTAAGAAAATAGGCCATATATTCAAAGTATGCATCCTAAAATCATGTTTAAACGATTAAAAATTGGGTTTTTCATGCAGGTACCAACTATATAAATTTTCTTATTACAGAGGAAACGCATTTTCATTGAAATTCAGTCCCTAACCACGATACAAGGAATAGATGGTGATAAAATTTATCAATGTACGGTCTGTTCAGCCTTACAATAATCCTGATGTAAACAAATACACGTGGTTAATAGAGCCTCTTATTGGTTGCGTGGATTTGCGGGTGTGTACGTGTAACGTTTCATTTATGAAAATAGTTCTTGGCAAAATTATAAATTTCGTTGTTTAATGCAAGTTTGAAAATACGACAAGAGATTGAGAGAATGGAAAAGCATGGTAGAATCCAGAAAACAGTTACTGGAAACTCTCAATCGGACCACTGTTCTGAAATACGCCGAAGGGCAAAGCGTCAGTAATGGCGGCGAAGAAACCTTATACCCGTCGTCCAGAGTAGACAGCTTTATCGGCGGTTGACTCATAACAAAAGTTCCAAACGCAGCGTTCGTTGGGCTCCGTGAGCAAGAGACCAATCAGTTCTCTTCGCTTAGTGCAGCAAAATCGGCGTAGCATATTTTAATAATTTTTAAAATTTAGGCGTATCTTATTATTTTATAATGACGGATGCTGAGGCAAGACAGTTTTTTACAAAACATACGAGAGGTAATCCATTTACATGCGTTGAAAAAATGGAGTTTTTAAGTGTGTTTTCGTGTGCCTGAAGAAAATATTGCATTGGCCCTTAAACAGATTGCCGAACGCACATCGCGGACCACGGAAGTGTCTTCGTCAAGTGTAATGAAAGCACGCAGAGAGGTGAGTACACACAGAAAGTTTGTTACATCTCGGAAATAAACGATTTTGATGTTGAACGCCTTTCGGACGCGTCGGCAATGAGTAGGAGTGACGATTGTGAAACAGGATGCGTGTGTCACTGCTGGAAATCGGATATTAATTTTATCGCAGGTGACAATGCTGCTGCCGCGTACACTTCTGACAGTTTGTATACACGTGTACCATTAAGGAGGAGCCTGGGGCAATCGGACAATAAGATTAGTAGACGCGGATGAATACTATGCTTCTTTGTTTACATCAGGATCATTCTTAGGCTGAACAAAAGTTAGTAATATATTTCATCAAACCTATTAAACTTTACGTTTCAAATACATGAAAAAATCAAGAGTGCCTTTGAAGTATGATTTACTTAAATTATTTCTTTACATCAGTTATTTACTATTTTCTAGTGTACTTACTCATTTTTTTAGAAGTTTGCGTTACTCCATTTGCCTCTCCTTCAGATATTGTGCCGTATTTCATAAGTTGAATCAAACTCTCCAGTAGGTCATTTCGCTGAATACTATCATTTTGTCTTTCTTTTATGGCTTGGTGGATGGTGCTACTTACAAAACTTTCCACTTCGGGAGGGAGTATTTTGAGACGTAGTTTATTTTTCAGTTTGGGTGCAAGGAAAGCTGTTGCCACGGCAATTGCTTGCAGTGGAGATATTTCGAACACTGCTCGTTGCAGAATTCGTCGAAATTCTGCTTCGGGATCCTCCAAATTCTTGCCCTTAATTCCGAATGCGCAGGTTGCAATTACGTCGATAGTCTGGCGAGCCACAAAATCGTACACTACAATTGGTTTTCCTGAAAAATTGATCAAAAATAATTTTAAAAAAATGAACAGGTACTTTTCTGTAAAATAGTTTCTTTAAAATTAGTAGATTGCGCGCAATTTTGAGTGAAATATGGACGGTATTAAAAATATTAAAATTAGATTTCCTCAAGAAGAGAAAGGATCCAAATTTTTTCTTTACATTTTTTCTACCGATAGTGCCAAATGCAGTTAATATTTTGACATAAATTTTATTTTCGTATATTCTTTTTATGTTCCAAAAATTACACTAATGTATTTTTTTACATTATCACCTTACTACATAGGTAGTAAAGAAAAATATATTTGTAATTTGAGAGCGGAGAGCATCGGCGATTTTCACAGAAAATTCTTTACTACATTGATTTAACACAGTTTCTTCTTGTTGGGCGATCATATTCCTCGCTTTATGAAATGCAGTTTTGGATTATCGAATTGATATTGGTATAAATAACGACCCTTCTCGGAGGCGAGTGTCGAGGCGTTCCCACGAGGTGGGGGGGAGGCCTGGCGCCCCGGACAGGGGCTCCCGCACATGGTTGACATTTGGCAGGCTGCGTTCCGGAGTCGGTCGAAGGGGCCATTTCCTGGAATGTCTATTTTTTTTGGAGACGAGCGGAGGGGAGAGCTGGTGGAAGCGAGGCAGTGTTGACGAGGGCAGTCTTACAAAAGAAATGTAACAGGAAGGTTGCGGTCGTTGGACGCTTCCTCTCCGGTTTAGGGAAATTTATGCTTAATAAATTAATTGGTAAAACAATCGTGTTTGCCTCATGAAGAGCAGGAGAAACCCTAACAGTATAATTCCTTTAAAGGAATTTGAAAGCACCTCATGCGGATCGGTTTCATTTCACTTACATGAGTGTTACAAGTGATGTCTGAGATGTGTTAACACGGACAGAAATTATGGGAGCGCATTACATAACGGCGGTTACTAATGAGCAGTGGCGTAGCGTGGTAATATTTTCTGGGTAGGACCTACAGCAGCTTTACTTATTATTAATTGCTATATCTCAAAATGACAATTATTTTCTAATGACTCTGATAGAACCAAATGGGTGACCAACCGGTTTATTGTAACTACTAATAAATTTATTTCTCATTCTTGTTCATTTCACTTGCACGAGTCCTTTAAATATATTTACATTTTTATAATAAATAAAATAATCAGAAATCATTTAATTCCTTTATAAGAAAATACCAAGAATAAATATTCACACTATCTGTAAGATACTGCTGCATGAAAGTGTGAGGTTATCAGCGGCGAAGCGTGAGGTTAATTTTTGGATAAGCTGAGTCACGACCATATTGTAAACACACATTCTACTTAATTTGTGAAATATCCAATACATCGATGATAAAGATCAGAAGACTACAAATTTAATAATCATATTATTATTATTATTATTATTATTATTATTATTATTATTAATTCGATCATGCAAGAATACTCAAATCAAAAATAAATCTACTACAGAATTGAAAAAAATTGTAAATGGAACTGCTTACTTATAACTCCTTGTTTTCAAGAGTTTTGCGGCCATCACAATTGTTTGACTTTTTTGTAAATCAATTCTAAATGTCTGGTTTTCTTCAGAAAAAAGGCCACTCTTTCTTCAAACATAGAATCTTGCTAACACTTACAAGAAAGTTTCTTTTGTATTAAAATAGTAGCCTAGTTGAAGGGTCTGTTATTTGACGTATAATTAAGTAAATGTGTTTTAATTATTTTCAGAGTTCTTATTGTCAATGAACCATAGCGAAATGCAGTTGCCGGTCAACGACATTTCACTTATAACCTACACACGAATACGCTATTCAATCAACTTACGAAATGAAATTACATTGATCAGATTCTGTTTAATCTTTCCAGAATAAAATACTATTGGGGGATTCACATAATCACCGCGATACAACCCATAAATGCTTGAAATCAACGTTTTTTAAATGAGCGTGTTTTATTAAAAGTTAACACAATGCTAAATAATATGGGAAAAAACAGTGAACTTTCTCAAAATTGTACTTAATTAATTAGCGACAGAGGAACTCTAATACTGAAATTTGGAGTAAATAAATGCTTTACTTTTGTTGTTAGTCGTGATATTTGAAGTTCCTCAATGAAGGCGCCGGCGAAGACCCTTCGCATTGAATACGCATAAGAATAAAAACATTAACTTGGTGCGGTATGTACGGTATTAATCGGCTAAAAACATTATGAATTTACAATTTTCTTTTTTTAGTGAAGAGATGTTTCTCGCCTTCTTCGCCTTAGGGATAGTCCAGCTTACTCTGCCTTTGGTGACACTTTGCTGCTGGAAATAAAGAAATGTATATTAACGGTATTTTCTGTCACCTCTTTCAAAGTCTTCGATTTGAACAAGAGGCCAGTCATTCCGATAACCTGAGTCGATGTGTGTATGTGTGTGGTTTTTTGTTTTTTTTACGAGGGTAGGTGGACATCTTCAAAAGACACCATGTGGCCCGTACCACATGATAGTGTGAGATTTTTACCCACTAAAACCACCTCCCTTCTCCTCCATCCTCCCCGCGGAACCGCCGTTAGGCATTACATCACGGGGAGTGGATCAGAGTGGCTCAGTCACAAGCCACTTCTCTTCCCCAGATCGAAGGAAGGATCCATGGAGGATCAGTCGACTTCCCTTTTTTCCCTTCCTATTCTCCTGAGCTCAGCTATTGTGGTCTGCGCATGTGCGCTCACCGCAGCCCAGTTGGTTTCTGAGGCGAGCATGCACCCGACCATTGCTTCGGGTGTCAGCGGGTCGATCCCGAGTATACTCATAACGTGCCGTTGCTGCAGATGGAATCGTGGGCACTCGAAAAACACATGCTCGGCGACTTCGACAGCAGGTTCACATAGTGGACAGAAGGGGGTATCCTCCAACGTGAACCTGTGGAGGTATGCCAGAAAGCATCCATGTCCAGACAACAGCTGAGTCAGGCAGAAGTTAATGTTCAATCTCGCGAACAGTCACGAGGAAACTCGCCAGCAGGGAACAGACTCAAATTGTCTTTCCCCCGCGCGGTCAACATTCTTCGGCTGCCCCACCTTCAAAGCTTCTCACGGCTCTAGCACGTCTATACAAAAATATAAGAAATGAAACACAGATGTTCAGGCAACAAAACAATTCTCGTCGAGCCCTCTTTGCCGCAAGCGCCGCGCACCGCGTATTGTACTGTAAGCCGGGGAAGGGGCGACAGGTCATTTACCCACCGCCGGCGCGCGGGGCGCGCAGTCCTCAAGCCATTAGCCACTACCTGCCTTTTGCTCAGTCCTCGTCGGCCAGACGTATTTACAAACATTCCAAATATCGCTACGTGCCCCCCGCTCCAATACTGGCGTTAGCATTCGCCGACCACGAACACATTTGCAAGGCAGCCGCGCCCGTCTTTACGCCCCCGCCCCTCAACCGGCGCGTTTCCCGTGACAAACATCTCAAACCTTGCTAATGAGATGCAGCCATCGGCGAGGCATCGCCAGTGCCGCGCCGAAGTCACGTGACACACTTCAGAAAATAACAACAAATAGCGAGCATCTTTCGCGGCACACGTCATAGGCTAGCTGCAAATGTCACGTGACTCCTCCCCCTCCGCACTCGGAAACATACGTTCAAATAAATACGGCAACTTCGCTCCCACGCGCCACTCTTCAGTCACTACTACGTTAAACTCTTCAGTCAAACACTGCTGCTACAATTACTACTCTACTCACTACTATGTGAAACTACTAAGTCACCCTCTGTCAAAGCTACTACTATGTCATTTCTACTTTCTTAGCCAAACTTCCAAGCGACAACGTCAGTCGCTTCTACTGAAAACTATTCAGTCATCTCTTCAGTCGACTTCTAACAGTCATTGCTACTCAGTCGCTTCAGTCAACTACAAGACAAACGACTACCATTGACACATTTGTCAACACAACGCACGAGTGTCAATGCTCGCTCTACTCGTCAGACAGCCTGTGAACGAGTCAGCTGTCCTTGCTCTGCCTATCAAGGCTCCGGCAATCAATCAGCGCGGCTAGCAGGCCGCGATCTACATTCGGGCCACTCGTGAATCAGCCTTCACCTGGCCAAGTCAATAGTACGGGTCGCTCCAGCAGTCGAGTACGCGCCCATGGTGACATCCAGCCCACCAGCCGTATCATCCGCAGCCCATTTCAACCGACGGCACACGCACACTCAGCCCGTCTGACCTGGGTTGGTGTTTGCTGTACTTTCATCAATCTGTAAGTGTAAAATTTAAGAAAGAAGAAACTTTAATTCTAAACATTCATTGGTCCTCCGGCTTACTGCCTAACTACTTACTTGCAAAACTAAACAATGTTTCAAGAATTAAATTAAATTCATTCACAAATGCATTGCTTTTCATTTGCCTCTAGAAACAATCCCCTGAAACCTGATCTGAGCCTGTATGTGGCCGCTTCGCAGCACGGACCTCACACCGCGCTGCATCCACGACAGTTTACTTCACCGTGTTTACGGTTGATCCACGGTGCAATGGAGGGAATCATGCGGTACGTCCATCTTCCTTGAATGGACTTGTCCCCGCGATCCTGCCATTCAAGCAGTGTTGTCGAGCAGTTTGGGTTCTCCTCTTCTTTGTGATATCGCCTCCGTCTCTCCTGCGCTAAGATATCGACCAGAGGCATCCTCG
Source organism: Acheta domesticus (assembly GCA_031308135.1). Lineage (NCBI taxonomy): Eukaryota > Metazoa > Arthropoda > Insecta > Orthoptera > Gryllidae > Acheta > Acheta domesticus. Next base: position 98,693,003 of record JAHLJT010009419.1, read on the forward strand.
CGATGACACACACTGCATCGTTTGACACAGGCGGAATGCACAAGCTACCCGCAATGCTGATAACCTGTACGCCGACGCCATCCTCGGACGTAGGCTATTTGTTGACGTGGAGTTGGCCATTACTGGGGCTCCATAGAGCAAGCCTGACCTGACAACCAAGGCCAGAAGCTTCCGTCTCTCCTGACAGGGCCCTATGTTGGGCATTAGCCTCGACAGTGCCGTATTAACTACCGCCGCTTTATTGCTGACATACCTCAGGCAAATGTCAGACGGGCATCAATCATGATACCAAGATATTTGATTGAAGGCTAGGATGTAACACGGTGGCCTCCAACTTTGATCGTGATGGTTTCTCTCTTTTCCTGCTAGTGACCAGGATGACCTCAGTCTTGTGCTCAGCTAACTGCAGCCCTGAGGACTTCAACCACCGACTAACAATAGCGATCGCTTCGTTGCATATGTACACAATTTCCTCAGTATATTTGCAACGGCTACGATAGCAATGTCGTCCGCGAAACCAATGATATTGGTGCCTTCTGGGAGGGGAAGCCGAAGGACCTCGTCATACATCATATTCCACAATAGTGGGCCCAATACCGACCCTTGTGGGACACCAGGGAGCCTTTGTGTTGCCGATTCTTCTGATTGCGTGCACAACTTTTTCCTCCGTTACTGGAGGAATTATTTCTACGTCAGATAACGCTGTATTAACTGTTTCAGCGGGGTGGGTCGGGAATAGGACTGTCACAATTTTTAGCAACATATTGAGTCAAGTTGGAGAACGTAGGTGCCTCTGTCTCAACCTACTCATGACCGTCTTGTACGGCCTATCACATGGGTCTTTTTCCACCTCGTCAAACAGACTTTTGCGATTTGAACAAGAGGTCAGTCATTCCGATAAGCTGAGTCGATGTGTGTGTGTGTGTGTGTGTGTGTGTGCGCGTGCGTGCGCGCGCCTGTTGTGTTGGTGTTGGGAGCGTGGGCCCGGCACAGGACACGAACGGACTCGAGGATTCCCGATGGACTAGCTGTAAGCATCGCTATAGCCGTTATAGCCGGCTCGCAATAGCCGTCAACATGTAGTCAGCTCGCTATAGCCGTCAACATATCTGCATCTCGCGAGCACACGTACTGCGCATGCGTGAAAGGCTCTGAACGCCTGAGCCTTCTTCCTATGACCGGTAAGTTCGCAATTATACGGGAAATTCAAGACGCAAAACCTACGTGAAACATGGTAATTGCGAATTGAAAAATGATCAAAAATTATCAATAAAGGAAGGAGAACAGTTTTTTGTTTTTCGTTAAATGTTTGGGTAGGCTCCGCCTTGCAGCCTAAGAGGTAGCTACGCCAATGCTAATGGGAGAAATTACGTGCTGTTGTAGCTCCAATATCTTCGTGTGGGCGCCCGTGATGCAACGGGCAACGAAAATTCTTGAGGTCATGACCAGAGAGCAGCAGAACGATGTGATGTTACGAACATTCGGTATTTGATATGTAAAAGTGCATCCGAAGTGAATAAATCAAAGATAAATTTATTTAATTTTTTCTTCTGTGAAAGTAACTTCAATATTGTGAGTAAATGGTGCCTTGTACAGTGAATCTAATGTGTTACAATTAGGTGTAATTTTGAATCAAATGCTTTGTTGAATATGATTATCCAAAAACACCTAACATTTTGAAATTATCTTTAGGTTTTACGTAAAGTATCCCTAAAAAAATCCGATTCCAGTTTGCTAGACTTTCTATTTAAGCCCGATTAATCGGGAATAAGCATTTTAGAAACAATTCTGTCAATTAAAGTTTAAGCATTATATTTAGTGACGGAAAGATAAAAAAAATGGATTTCCCCCCCCCCAAAAATGATTTTTGCGAACTGCCCGAGAGTACGTTTTTGCAACAATACTGCAACAATACAATTATTCTTTTTTGTCGTATATATAATACAAAGTAGAAAACATTATTTACCTGCCAATTTCTCTTTTTCTAAGCCCAAGAGGCGGAGTTTTCCGCATTGAGTTACAATATCATACATCCGTTTCATTTTACCCGACGTAAAGCTAGGAGTGATGGCGTTTCTGTGTTCTTCCAGCGTTCTCCCGTTTGCACAAACAGCCCTCGAGCGATCAGCGGGTCAAGGTCTTCGTCAGTGTATACACTTCTGTCGGGAAAGTACTGAAAGTCTTTGACCAGCACAGCTTTCACTAGGTTCAGATCATGGATTTGAAGCACTGGTTCGTCAAACGCGTACAGACCAATGAACGGTTCCTTCTTGTGATGCTCGTAGATTTCCGAAGCCACCATGCCAATGCTCTTCTTCACGATTGCGACATCTTTCATATTTCCCACGAAAGGAAGGGGTTTGAGTTCCTTGACGCCTTTTCTCTTCCAGTGACCAAAGTTACGCGTGAAATGAAAGTAGGCGGCAACAAGTGCAACGCCTAAAAGCGCAATCCCATAGGAGAGAATGTACGATACCAAACTCATGCTTGAGATCCTGAAAAAAAGAGTGCAGTATTAGAGTAAAGCCCATTATAAGAGTACAGAAATATAATACGATAGAAAGGAATATCATATCCGTATGGATATTCCTTTCTATCATCTATCCATATTTCTATCCGGTTGGATGTGCGGAGAAGAAGAATCTCCTTGAGGTGTTTTTCGGCTGACATTTTTGTTTAGCATACTTTCGCTTCAAAAGTAGATGCGCAATGACGATATTCCATCGTGTTCTATTGATGCGGAAAGTTCGTCAAACTGCGCTCGCACGAGCTAGGGTAAACTGTACAGAGCTTGCCCACCCCCCAGTGATTGGCCCACTCCATAATTTAAATTACTGCTTGTTTCAACAGCGTGTTCTAATGTTTTGCTTGTAAATGGCGTGAAGGGACGCTTTTTTGTTATAATGTCATATTTACTTTGACCGCAAGAGTGCAACTGTTGCCAATACGGCGGATGTTTGATAACTGTACGGTGTGTGTCCGTTGGACGTAAATATTTCTTAAGATTTTCTTTAGAAACGTGATATCCGATACCGCTGTTTGTTGTTTACGGCGGTACGTTAATCACCTTGATATGTAAGAAAACACAAACCTTATTGAGTAACATCAGCTTTTTTTAATTTATTTTCTTCCTGTTCGGCAGTTTTGCCTTTCGGAGGTTTGTACATTTTTAAATTTTACATAACATTACATACATAACATTTGGGCAAACAATACTTAATTTTTACAATACATATAATACTCAATTTTAGCGTTAATCATTCTTAAATCTAGATACTTCTTTATACATTGAAAAAAAAATTTAAACATACAATATTATTGAGGATACTTATTTTCATGGGGGTTTTAACATATCTTTCGGATATCGTGATCGTTTTCTTTGGGATTATTTAATGTTTTTCCCATTGTAAATTTTTTACAGCAAGGAGAGGGCGGAAGAAGTGTAAAAAATTTGTCACAGTTCTTTCTTATATGCTCGATTAGAAGCTCAATTTGAAGTTCTCTTTGAATTTGTGTATTCGAGATGAACCAAGGAGCATTTGCACATTTTCTAAAAATTTATTCTGTATTATCTGCAGTTTTTCAATGTTGCTTTTAGCTTGTGTTATTCCAGACTGGACAGGCATATGTGAGCGATGGCCTAATAATCGATTAAATATTAAAATAGCAAATTCCAAATTTAAGGCTGAGCGAAAGTTAATTAATGGATACAGTCTCGATATTTTGGCATATGTTGCACTGGTTTATTATTTCAACGTGCTTTCAATGTCAACCTGCTGTCAATGTTAACCCCAGATATTTTACTGGTGTATCAGATGCTAGCCATGGGATGATAGTATTATTTACTACTAGTGGGCGAGGTAACTTTGGTTTACAAAGAGTAAAGACTTTGGCCTGTGTTTTGGTTGGATTTATTTTTATTCTCCACTGATGAGCCACTTTAGAAAGCATGAGACATCTGCCTTCTATGCTATCCTTCGCTACATTTATATCTGCATGCGTTGTGTATATTGCAGTATCGTCTGCGAATAATGCAAGATTTGAGTTTCCTAATTTGAGAATGTCTGAAAAATAAACATTGAAGAGGAGCGGCGATTGTGCGGAACCCTTGCGGTACCCCTGCTCGTATTGTTTCTAGTTTGTGAGAGTGCGCAGTTTACTTTAACTCTGTACGTTCTGTCTGTAACAAAACTATTTATAATGTCCTGTAAGTAGAAAGATACTCCCAGATGTTTCAGTTTGAATAGTAAACCAGTATGCCAAACTTTATCAAAGGCTTTCTCTACGTCTAAGAACAGTCCAATTGTATGCTGTTTGTTATGGAAACCGTTTGCAATTTGTTCTACTAGGCGGATGAGCTGATGAGTTGTACAGTAATTTTGCCTGAACCCGAACTGTTCGTCTGGTAATGCCCTTATTTCTACGAGGTATTTGGTAAGTCTTTTTTGTATCAGTTTCTCAGATACTTTGGATAAAGATGATAATAAGCTTATTGGCCTATAGCTCGTTTACTTCTTTCGGATTTTTGCCTGGTTTACTGATTGGAAGGACATGGCCTGTTTCCATGATTTTGGATAATACCCAATTCTAAGTGCTGAGTTATATACAGCTGTCAGGATTGCAATCGAGCTTCTTGGTAATTCTTTGAAGACTCTGTTTGTTATTTGGTCATGGCCAGGAGCCTTCCTAATTTTGAGCTTATTTATAATTGAAGCTATTTCGTAGGGGCTAATAAATTTAATTGGCGTGGGGACTCTGTAATATGTGTCTGTCACACACTCTTCAATTTCTTTATGTTTAACATCAATCATGGAGTTAGGTGTAAAGGTATTTTCGAAAATTTTCGGCAATGTAATCAGCCTTTTCTTGGTCCGTGTTTACATAATTTCCTGTTTGAGAGTTCAAAAGGGGATATTTGTTTTTTTCCCCTGATATACTTTTTATAGTTGTCCACAGTCGTTTTGAATTAGGATGTATTTAGGATAGATGAGTTTGGAAGTTAGAATATCTTAAGTTACCTAATTCGATTTTAATTATCCTCGCTAATTTGTTTATTTTTCTTTTGGAATTTGCGTTTCTATTTATTTGCCATTCCCTTCTCAGTTTTCGTTTTTCATGAATGAGATTCAGTAGTTGGTTTGGCAATTTTACTACACTGTCTTTGTGCTGGAGGGGATGGAATAATGCTTTCATCTAAACTTTTTTGAATTGCATTATTTAGTCTGGTTATCTCTAATTCAAGTGAGTATCATTTTAATTGAATTTGGAAATTCTAGGTTTTTAGACATTAGATCACGGAATTTATTCCAGTTGATTGTTTTTGTTTATTGTTTTATTTATGTTGTCTTTTATTGAAATTTTCCCTCTTCGAAGGAGCAAATAACTGGATTATGATCCGAATCTAGATCCGGAACAACTGTTTGATAGATTGGGAAGTTTATTTCTGAGTGATTATTATATCTAAGATATCTGGGGTGATTCTATTGTTGTAAGTGTAGAGAGTTGGTTCATTGGGTGCGTGTATACTTAGATTGTTATTAGTTATTAGTTGTAAGAGCTTTCTACCAAGTGAGGAGGTAGAATTGCATCTCCAAGCTATATTTTTGCTATTTAAGTCCCCTATTATAAGAACTTTCGAATGCTTCTGTAAATTATTTTATATATATATATATATATATATATCTATATTGAGGGACTGGGTAGTTAGGTGGTTTATATGCACACACAATCACTGTTTCCTCATTATTTAAGTAAGTTACAATTGCTACGGTCTCTTGCATTTTGTCAGACGAAATGTCTATTTTAAATGTTCGTACTTTTGTGAATTAAGATTGCCACTCCTTCCGAAGCACGTGCGTTAATCTATCGTTTCTATTACTGCATATCCATTAACTTCAATTTTCCCCAGGCAATAAATGGTTTCGGTTTAGCAGGCATTTTATTTTGTTTTCAATTTTTCGAAGGATGAATGAATTTGTTTGCGTTTTATGCCATTGCATTCCAGTTTTAATAACCTCCAGGGCGTAGCGTGGATTTTTTAAGAGGGAAGCGGCATATTCTGTATTCAACCTACGTCGTTTACGGATGGTTCGAGGAACTATTTAATTAAAGTACCTTGTTAATGGAACTTTTCATGGGACATTTCTTGATAAAAGTATTTTTATTCTCAGTGTTGTTATCAGAAGTAAATATCTTTCTTTCAGTACTTGGAAATGTTTTAGTTAGTTTTACTCGTCGATAAGCGAAACAAGAATACACAGAAATATTTCTCTATCAAAGAATAGGAAATTACATTCTGGAGAGATGTTTCATCCGGAATCTAGAATGATCTGTTTTGGTAAAAAATGTTTATTAAATAACATAGATCTTCCCTTATGTGTTGCGCTAGTAAAATTCGACCGGTACATAGCCATCACACTGCAGTCAGTCCTACTAACAGGACAATCTGGAAACCTCAATGCTAATTTTCTCACTAAAGAGTACGTGCTTTACTCTTCCTTATTACTTATACACTTTCCCTCAACAACGTCTTTATATTAGATGAGAAAGTCCAAGCAACACTGTATAAATCTCAAATTTAATCGACTCGACAAATATCCCTAAATAATGACGCAGGAGCGTTTTGCTCCTTTATATACCTTTTTTCACGTTTCTAAATTTAAAGGAGTCATATTGGAAGGTTTCATAAGGAAAAATCAAAGTGGTATTATAATGTATTAACTTTTATTTTTAACAATTACATTTAAATTAAGTGCAATTCTTCTTGGTTTACGGGCATATACATCAATGACATCATTAAAAAACGATGGCTTTGTCATCATCGAATCTAAAAGCTGACTCTCGATATTCAGTAAGGACAAACGAGAAAGTCTTTCATCGCTTTGTGAATTCGAAGATAGTTTTTTTACTCTCCGGAGACAGAAAATGACCTCTCCGCGACGCACTTGTAGCAGGTATAGTGAGAATCAAAGCGGTCAGTATGTATGTTTGGGGAAAGACATCTGCGAGTTCATGGTGCTTGATATAATCATTTTAATTTACTGACACTCTTGTGGAACTCATTATCAAATAAATGGCCGTGAGCTCACTTTTCAATCGCGCAGAGTCAAAATGCCTTCCATAAACATCCATTAGACAATTGAAAGCTTCACTGGGAATGACGACTGATAACTTAAATGAGATCTGGGTTAAGAAGGCTTAGGAATTTCAGTTTAAAAGTATCAGAAAATCTATCAGATACATGACATATTAAGTTGTCTATAACGTCTATAAACAATCTCTTCTACACATTCTTTTCATTCTCTGTATTTTCTACTCTGGCTCGCTTGATGCACTGAAATTCGTTTCTTTCTCTGTTGCAACCTTCCAAAAGCATTCAAAAGTGTCTCGAAACTGCTTCAGATATATCCCAAATCTTCAATTTTTTTCATGTATTACATATCATTGGACTTATTTTGTAAATTTTAAATAATGAGTCAGATGAGGAAAAATACATGAAAACAAAGTTAAAAAAAATTAAAGTCAGTATTTCAAAATATTAAAATAGCCACGAGCAGAGCACAGAGTTTCAGCGTCCTAGTCACTTGAATTTTCTGTTACTGAAGCACATAATTCCTGCAGATCACTCGTATGATTTTTCAGTCAGTACAAGCCTGCTGGTGAAATTCCAACGTGTTGGTGCAGCTGATGGCAATCGCTTTTTCACTAGTGTCTAAAGCTTCACCCGCCTAGTAGATTTAGAAAAGAATGCCCCTAATCCTGATAAAGAGGCAAAAAATATTCGCACTTCTTTAATACAGCTAGCAGATTGTCCTAAGACTAAATTTAATTTGTGAGCATAAGAATGCACAAATATTGCTTCTTTACAAATCATCTTTAATTTGGCCTGAAGTCCAGCATGTTCCCCTGCCATAACTGCTGCGCCGTCATACGTTTTGCGCTATTACTTTTGTGTCGCACTTGTACGTGCTAATACTCCTTTTGATGTTCTAATAATCCAGATGCGGATCTGTCTTTGCTGCAGTCAGTGAAATGCAAGAATCTTTCTTGAACGCCATTCTTTGAACATACCGCAACACGCTTATGAGTTGCGATTTCATGGTCACATCAGTCGTTTCATCAAATATTAATGCCACAAATTGAGCCTCAGAAATCTCCTTTTCAATTTCTCTGTGCATAACTTCCGCAACTGCCGCAATAATATCATTCTGGACGTCAGGAGATGTTCCACGAAATACATTGTTGCTTTCAATAACAGCTAAAAGTTCAGTAACCCAAAATTTAAGAATTTCAATGTAGTTACCTCGATTATGAGACTCGATAATTTCATTGTGTCCGCGAAACGCCAATCCAAGTTTTCCTAAAAGACAAACAACTCTGATTATATGAGTCAACATATTTCTGTTCTTTGAAACTTCTACGTTGTAACGTTGTACAGACAACCGAAACTGCTCACTGAGATTGCATTCAATTCTTTGTTTTCCAAACAGTTTGAAATTTTTTTAGGGATAGGATGTGAGAAACTGAAGTTTCATGGCGAGCCTGTGCTTTCTGAATATTGTGAAGATCATCAAATCCTCCTTGCGTCCACACGGATTTCTCTTTAGAAAACAATAAACATGGCCAACAGAATAATTTATTTGTGTTTCTGCACCCACTTATCCACGGAACATTCTCGTAGATTTGTGCACGAAAATGTCGTATGAAATTCTTCTTCCTTTCGAATGACACTCAATATGAAGTTCTGGTGTAGGTTTTCCAGTCGCAATAATTTTTGATTTTTCCTCAAAAGAAAGGCTTGAAAATGTATTTTGTTTTAAATGTTCAAATTGCACATCCACATAAAGACGGCGATGCTCCATCACCGTTCGAACGCCCCGCACGGGTTGCAGCCGCAGCCCCTTCCATAATGCTCTGGAAGCGCCGGGCCGTAGCGCGTTCCGTCTGCCTACAATAACCTATGCAAGGAACACGTTCGAACAGTTACGAAGGAATCTCCAAAATTTTTAAAAAAGGAGTTGTCTATGAACGCTGATACTTACACGTGCCTTGATGCCCGGTTCCACGCTTTATTCACAGTTCAGTTGTCACGTTTCAATCACAGTCCTTAACACAAGCAAACTCACTATTCCATCTGATACACGGAGGTCTCCTGAGGGCTGCGCTTCTTGTAGCCTCGCACAGGGTACACAAATTTCACGCGCCGCCCGCCCTATTCGAACTATAATAGCCTCCTCTGACAACCTTCAGGGCGAGGGAAACTACCGAAGAAGTGCGTGAAAAAATAGAGACCATGAAAGCCCGGCAAAATAGAAACTATAGATATTCCAACATTTCATCGAGTTTGATAAGCGGATACTAATACATTTAAAATGTAAAAATTTGTGATAGAATTCGTAAGGGAAGCGCGCTTCCAGCGCGTCTATGGACGCTACGGCCTGATAACCTCATTTCATTTTTATTAGTATTTAATGCCATTAATAAGAGCAGGAACTAACGATTGAATCATTGTTTGTAACTGAGGAACAATTATTGCTAATATTTTGATTTACTATTGTGCTAATTCAATTGAAATTGTTTGCATATTGGGGCTTTGGTTTCTCCAATTTGAATTTGGATTTACGTAATTTGAGAAGCAAAGGCATATTTACATCGCGCATCGGGGGGAAGGTTTGAATGTTATCAACTGGTGGCGGCCTCCTGAAGGTGCCTAATCCCAGTGGTTTTATCAGACTTTGAGCATTGTAATGTCTTGCCACTGGCTTTCGTCCTCTTCTGCCTCTTGAATTGAATCACATCGCACCATCTCCTCGGTTACCGCAGTGGTAACTGAACCAAGACTTACTGAGCGGAGCGCGATCTGCACCGTGCCGTAGTCAGCAGAAGAGTCATGATAACAGCTGAAATGAGAAATCTAGCTTTTCATATTTAGTGACATAGGGGGGTGGCCAATGACTGTATCTTCGACAGTGTGTGAATTGTGTCATTGGCCACTCTGCGGATGATTGTTGTTAGATTGTTTTTAATCGTAGTTTAATATTATTGCCCACAGGTATAAAGTACCTGGGTCTGAAATAGATCTTTTATTGAAATTTTCCCTTCGAAGGAGCAAATAACTGGATTATGATCCGAATCTAGATCCGGAACAACTATTTCATAGATTGGGAAGTTTATTTCTTGAGTGATTATTATATACGAGATATCTGGGGGTGATTCTATTGTTGTAAGGGTAGAGAGTTGGTTCATTGGGTGCGTGTATACTTAGATTGTTATTAGTTATTAGTTGTAACAGCTTTCTACCAAGTGAGGAGGTAGAAATGCCAAAGAAGCCGAAGCAGGATAAATATAATGCGGAAGCCATGGCAAATGGCATCAAATGTGTTAAAAATACCGAGACATCTGTGCGTTGTGCTGGAAATATCATTTAATGTTCCCAAAAACAAGTTTGCAGTTCCGTTTTAACAATCCAGATCACAAAACAGCACTAAATCCTATTTTATAAAGACGAAGAAGAAGAAAGCTTTGTTAAGTGTATACTTGAACTAGCCAGGAAAGTTTTTCCAAGGGAGACGGAGTATCCACAGAGTAGCGTTAAGCAAATTTTAGATGCTAAGCTAAATGCCTAATCCGTTCAACAACTACCGTACATGAGAAGGCTGGGTCAAGGCAATTTTTAAGAAGATATCCCATGATCATTACAAGGACAAGTGAAGCAGTGATAGTCGCTAGTTCATGTGTCAGCGAACAAGACATCAGAATGTTATTTTGAAACATTATGGGGTACATCGAAGGAAGTAACTTGGATGAGGAAAAAATGTTCCTACAAGGGTCTGCATTGGAGACGAATTAAATAGTGAAACGTCCAATTACAGGGAACGTTTTAGCTGAAAAAGGAAGTAATAATGTTTACGAAGTAAAACAAAGAGCTTCAAAAGATACTATGACAGTTATGCTCAGCTTTGCAGCAAGTTAACTTGTCACTAGTCCATTGATTATCTATCCATACCAACGGATACCAGAAAAATTGCTGAAACAGTTCCAGACGGCTGAGAGATTTCAAAAAGTGAAAACAGATAGATTACAAGCGAGGTATTCTACGAATATATTTGAAGTATATTCCATCCATTTCTACAGAGTGTGTTTTTTATCGTTCGCCGAAGATTCCGGCCGCGTCGCCCGGGCAGTCGAGGACTCATTCGCCCGGCAAACCGCTGACTCAACTCCCGTGCTATCCGAGAACTACCGCTGCGCCACTTAACGTATTATAAAGAAGATGCTGAAAGCGGTGTCCTTTGACTCGAATGCATTCTTGGCACCTCCGAAACACATTCTGATTTGCCCTTTGCAGTAAGTCTCGAGGAATTGCTGCGATTTTCTCTTCAATAGAGCGCCGGAGCTCTTCCTCCGAAAGCAGGTTTTCTGCATACACCTGATCTTTCAAGTACCCCCACAGGAAAAAATCACAAGGAGATAGATCAGGTGATCTAGGAGTCATAACCCACGACTAATTATACGAGTCGTCACAATAAACATTATTTAAAAGTTCATGGATCGAACAGCAGTGTGAGCAGTTGCCGATCCAGTTGAAAGTAACCATAGTGCCTTTCTTCTGGTGTCAATTGTTCGAAGAACAATGCCAGTATTTGATGTATGTACACGTCAGCAGTAACGGTGGTGGTGAAAAAAATAGTGAATAATTCTAGAAAAATATTTCTTGTGGAACTCAACACACACCACACTCCGATCTTTATGTCGTGAAGTGGTTGTTCGTGGAGCTCCCCGGCCGGCCAGAAGACACATATGACATAAGAATGGAGTCGAATATGCTCAGATTTGAAAATCGAGGATTTTACCGTAACTGCGGTTAAACATTAGTTACATTAAATCTGTGTCGTACAAATTGTGTGCTTTCATGGGTAATATAATAATTAGGGGGCCAATTTTGATGTAATGTCATTTTCTTTCTTTTCGCTTTAGAACAATGGCGTTTAGTATAAAAATTCATTTTATGTTATGACAAAACGAAATGATATATTTTTTATGCCATTTTTGTGAATTTTTCGATTTCGACTAACAAGTCATTTTTTACCTCTTTACGTCATTTTTAATGCATTTTCGCTGATTTAATCTATTTTAAGAACATTTTAATGGTACTTGCTTGAAATAATATTTTCGAAATGCAACAAATGATCACTCCAGAATTCCTGAGTAGCCTGTTCAATTTCTTCGCTCATATATTGCAATGACAGCCGTTGTGAGTACCAGTAATCTATGGTTCCTATGACACCTATCGGCACCAATGTCAGTATGGCCGATTTCGCGATAAATAAAAGCAGAGATTTTGTTTGAAAGAACAGCCCACACCAAAAGTTTGCAAGGTGAGTTCACTTGAAAAAAAGGAAGAAGCCTCGATTACATCAGTAACATATCCGACAGCTTGAGTTGTTCATTTCAAGTGGTTTTGATCACAATTTCACGTAATTTTTCTTTCTTCTTAAGTCATTTTTAAAACATTTTAAGGGCATTTTATTGATCATTTTTGGCGATGTTTTAGGTCATGAAAACCCGCCCCTAATAATAACACCATGTAATAAAAAAAACCTTTTGCTTGTTTAAGTGAATTTTAAGCTTGTTTTGGATGAATTAGGTCTCAACTAAACTACACTGAGTATTCCTACCTTTATATAATTGTTTCGTTGCTTTTTATAACCAATTATATGTTATCTGTTTCACATTCACATAATTGATGAATAATGGCATCTTCCCGTTGTTGTAAGCGTAATCCAGACTGTTTTTGTTTTGTGTGTGGCATTTTCCTGGGATCGAAAGCAGTAATGCAAAGAATAAAGGATCCTAACATCTTCTGCTTAACATACAGTTCATATTTTGGTATGCCTGTGGAACCCAAGACACGAACTGGACACCACATATCGTATCTGGATGTTGCAGATCCACTCTCGAGGCCTGGTACAGGAGAAAACCGAAAAATGAAATTTGGAGTGGCAAGTATTTGGCGAGAACCAAAAGATCACCTCTCCAACTAAAAACGCTCTCCAACAAAAATACATGACCAAGAACATGGAATATGGAAATAGAGAATGCCCTAAATGGAAAGAAAAAAACATAAAGAGAAATGTAATTAGGCTCGTAAAATAGTAAGACAAGCCCATCAACAATCCTGGGGCAAATTAATATCCAACGTAGAAAACGACATAGACAAGAAATAGCTTATAAATTTATATGCAGAGGAACAGGGTGAAAGGTTCCATCAGGACTTACAATTGTTTGAAAGAAGGTACCAGGGACACTACAATGAGGGAATGTTTGGTGATTATATATGGGGACTGATCAGAGAGAGTGATGTAACATACAAGAGGAAACGTAGAAAGACAACACATTTTAAGCACACTGTACGTGATATGTGAATATTTTCATGTACTTTAACATTTTTATCATATATATTCACTATATTTACATTTTTCCAAACGGTGTACTTAAGAATTTCTTTTGTTTTGTTTCATGGGTATATGTAAACGAATATTCATTGTTTCAAATATATGTATTTTCCTCAAATTAAGAAAATCGATGCCATTTCCCTAAATACAATTTCCCATATGAAAAAAATGTGTTTACATAATGTTTTGAAACATACTACATCAGAAACAACAAAAAAATTAACTTAAACAAAATGTTGTTGCATGCTGTAATTAATTGAATATATCGTTATACTAGTTGTTTCTGTTAGGAATAATTAAGTGGCCAATCACTATTTCTGGCAAATCACTGTACACAATGACATGTTTTTATGAAAAAATAAATTAATAATGTCATGTTCATTTTGGATAGATATTACGGTTGGGATAAGTAAAAGGATAATTGGTCAGTAGAAAGTGATTAGCAAATTTTTAAAACTTTTCTTCTCAAATGAGTTAATACGGTCACAACTCTTAAGTGGTCAATCACTGTACCGTTGACCCTACTTGCCCGCCAGAGAATGTCGGGGGTACATTCCCGCGGCTCAGGTTCCATTTTTTCTCCAAATTCAGAAAGGGGTGTACGTGCGAGCTGTAGCAGAGGAATTAAATACAAAGCGCACACGAAATACCATGAAGAATGGTTGATACAAAAGTAGTCGCCTGATCTTTTCAACCAAACAAACGAGATTTGAATTATGTTTATGTTCTTTACCGAGGGCCTCCAGAAGGGGGAGGGCAGGTGGGGCAACTTGCCCGAGGCCCCGACTTAATTGGGGCTCCGATTTCGTTTCATACAAAAGAAATGAAAAATATATTTCTTTCTAATCCAAATTTAAAGATTTTTATTTTTATATTACTCATCATGAGCGGGTTTCATACAAATAAGAATATCTTTCATACAAGTTTTTTCTTGTTCATTTAAGAGAAAATTCAAGAAAACAATTAAAAAACTGGTAGTTTATCGCATATTTTACTGCTAAATGTTATAACCTCACTCAGATCTATGCACTGTTTGGTGTTTTCCTGCGCCAGCGAACGCCTAAATGTCTTATAACAAGTGATGGAGTAGAAATGTGTCCGAGAAAACTCGCTCGCTTCCGCAGAGGAGAACGAGAAAACTCTTTCTAGTGTGTGGAGGTCTATAAGTGTCCCTTGTTTCGATTTTCCACATTTCTCGTCGCACATTTCTGGAAACGCATTCCTGTTGCGGGCCTAACGCAGCTATAAACATAGTATCTCTTATTTGTCTAGTATTTTAATCGTATGTAATTATGATCAGCATTTAAAATAATCGAATAGTTGTTTTTCATTAGCGTTTTATTTGTGAATATTACTGTTTCACATGGGAGTGTAGAATTTATAATATTTTTAAGAGTGATTTTCAGAACCTGTGCTCATGAGTTCTGAAGTGCTCATGAGCTCATGTTCTGAATTTTCGTTTTTGGCCTAAGAAAGTGGGTATACTTTGTGCGGATTTTTTCCCAAGAATATGTTTCCATGTTTTTAGATGTGAATGAACATTTGCAAAGTACCGTGTTTGTAATGCCTAATATAGAATTGGATCTATGTATGAATTATATACCCTGCGGTGCAATTTGAATTGGGGAGCGTGATTAAGTAATTATTAAGAGTTATGATTTTTATTTCCTGAGTTGCATTTCAGTTTTACTATGATAAATGTCAAAAAACGAAAAGAAAATTAATAAACATTATTCTACAAATATAAAATTCTACATTCTATAACACCATCTGAAATAATAATTGTCGACCCTTTTTACTTTCTCATACACGTAGTAATATACACGGAGTAATATACGGAGTAATATACATAGTATAGGGAAACTTATGTAATGCTGCGCGACAAAACGACGAATTTTCGGCAGAAAAAAATTAATTGCCGGTCCCTAATAAGGAAAAAGTGGATAAAACCAGTTGCTAAATTAAGAAAAAAACCTAACACATGGTGTAGCCAGAATACCTGTTTTGTGGGTCCTTGATACCGAAGAACCAATTGAAAGCAAAACGTCCGTCCGTCTGTCCGTCAGTCTGTGAACAACACTAGCGCCTAAACCATATGTACGATTTCTTCCAAAATGAATGTTCCCCCGTTGATTTGATTCCACTCGAGGCACCCTGATTTTGAAAAACTTTCTTCAAAATTTGGAGGTACTTTAGATGAAGCCCCTCGAACATTTTCAACATGTTCTCAAAAACGGCTCCAAATTTTTTCTTTAAATTTCTTATAGGAATAGAGTAAAATACACTTACTAAGGTGGTATAGATACTAATTTCACGGTAATTCTGAATTTTCGAAAATTGTTCCCAACTGCAAAATTGCCTCTTGGTCTTCCTCCAATTACAAAATTCCAGATAGAGATTTTTCTTTCAAATAAAATTTGTTCTCCAAAGTGAGTTCTTTCATTAACTTCATGTACGTTGTTTTGAAAATTTCAGTAGTTTTTGCGCAATATTGTTTGCAATACGTGCTATTTTAAAAAATTACAAAAACAAAGATTTTCTCAAAAATGACTCCAAACTTTTTCTTTAAACGTTTGGTAAGGATAGTGCTAAATGTACCCTATGAGATGACATTTACGCCATATTCCTCTATTATTTTGGAAAATTTCAAAAATTGCAAAAATTATGGAGATGACATGAACGTCATGCTGCTCTATTCTTTTGTTTTTCCAAAAATTACAAAAATTAAATTTTTTTGACATGTCTCTCACGTCGGTAATATTTACATAAGCGGCGCGATTTGTTCACATTATTATATGTATGAGTACATGTGCTTTAAATAATGTTATACAAAGTTTTTCGAGAACTCTACTGTTATCTGTGAAAAGTAGCTCAAAATTCCACATTTTCAGAAACGCTCAAACGCCATTTTCTCAAAAATGGCTCACAATTGTTTCTTCAAACTTTTCGAACGGATAGTGCTAATTGGACTCTTTAATATAACGTAAACTTAATTTTGTTTATTTTTGCTTTTTCAAAAATTATACAAATGAAATTTTTTGAAAGATCTCTCACACCTTTAATATGCACATTACCAGCCATTGATAAAAACTATTGAATTTGTGAGTTAATGTGCTTCAAATAACTTGAAATGAAAACTCAAAAATTTCGAAATGTCGAAAACTCAAAAATTATCTGTGAAAAATAGAGGAAATACAAATGGAAGTTAAAAGGACATAGCGAAATGCACAAATGCAGCCTTCAAACAAACAAGCAAGAGGGACAAGGAATGGAAGGAAACTACAACTAAGTGAGGGGATATCTTGGTGTCCTGATTATATGGGATTGTTTCCACTACCAGAAACACGTGACTACTGGGTGAGTCCTGACATTCACCGTCCTGTAATTAGGGATATAATGATCTTAAAAAGGTACAAATTGTTAAAAAAATACTTGCATGAACTTGATGTGACACAAATGAAAGATAAAAGTGATCCTTGTTGTTACAAAACGTTCTACTACTGCTTGAAATTTTGAATAATTCCCAACAAACATACGATTCAGGCAGTGAACTAGCCATAGATGAAGCCATGATACCCTTCAAAGGCTTACTTGAGCAGCTGTTACAAAATAGTATCTAGGCATGTTCAATAACAAGATCTATTCGCAAAGACTGGCCGACATTTTTCAAAACACCTTAAGCACTGAAGCTGAAAAAGGGTGAATTTAAAATTGTTCAAGTTGGTGGTGTAATAACTTTAGTATGGCATGACAAAAGAGATATCTTTGCAATTCTGACCCAAGAAAGCTGTTACTGTCCAGAGAAAAACGGTAAACGGAAGTGAACGCATTCCAGTAACTTTCCCTTTGTCAATAGAGATCTTATTATGCCCTAGGTGGGAAGACATGGTGGAAAGACTTTTTGATTTTGTTATAAACACTGCAGTTGTGAATAGTTTTATTTTATGAAATGAACCAACCAGCTATCATCATTTAGACATGGGTTCACCCAAACAATTTTAGATTATCTCTCTAACTGACATTTGACATTTTCTCTTCAAGAAAGAGAATTGGGTGGAAGAGGATCTTGCCATTCTCTGTCAATTCTTCAAAGGCCTGCCACAAAATTTCCAAAATCCATGGTAAGAAAAAGTATGCTCATACTGCAGCTCTTCAGGGAAGAAAACATCAGACAGAAGAGTGCAAACTACTTGGGAATGCAAAAAATGTGTCTTATCTCTTTGCCGGGTGGTATGTTTTTTTTTGCAATATCACCAAAAATGTGGAAGTGGAAAACTAGAACACATTGCATTAAATTTATATTTATGTAAAATATGTTATCTTCGTACCCTGAAAATTTCATGTCCATATGTTTACATTTACATTTTGTAGGGAATTTTTATAAACTGCATTGTTTTTCATTTTCCCCAATTATTAAGGTACGTTCTGGGAATATGCTGTACTGAAATACGGGTGGGAAAGGGTATGTTCAAAAGAGATTTTTTAATTGAGAATACAAAGCATTGAGGAGTCAAATAATAATTTCACATATTTTACAGAACAGCGGGTTCCTTCATTTTTCTTATTGGTGGTGAAAGAGAATTTATACTTAGTTTCTCATTAGCAATATTGTATGTGAGAGAGATAAATTCCATTATTCGACGAAGAAAATTTTCAATAGACACCCCAAAAGTCTTTTCAGAGATTTTCAGAAAATTACGTAGTTTACAAAGTTATTACAAAAAATTTCCCACTTTCTCTGCAAACGTGTTGAAAATCCCATCTTTAAAAGGTTTTCAGAGATTTTCATCAAATTTCTTCAGTTATTAAAATTATACAAAAATTATTATAGTACAATTTGATCACATTATGATATACGTATCGTATCTATTTGGTACAATAATCGTAAATCGTACATCACAACGTATTTTCGTAAATATACGATAATATCGTACGCCTAATAACACATTCTGTATTCTGACAAGCACCACATAGACCGTGGATGATGGTAAATATTTCCGATAAATATGTCTTATAGGACAAGAAAAGCTTTCTTGGGCGACAATATGTGAATTTGGCAACGCCGCCCCATATGATCGCAAACCCGCATGCATTCAATCAAACTAGGGAGAAAATTACAGAATGTGACTTACTACTTTTCGGGGAATTTGTTGTTCACAACGAACTTTAATATGAATATAATGTTATTGTAAGAGAACACGTAAACAGGATTATCAAGAGGAAATTATCAATAAAATATTTGATCCATATTTTGATATGGGCTGACTTCCGAAAATGTGAGTGAGTTTAGGTTTCTGTGAAGAGTCGCAACACGCTGAGC
Organism: Acheta domesticus; assembly: GCA_031308135.1. Lineage (NCBI taxonomy): Eukaryota > Metazoa > Arthropoda > Insecta > Orthoptera > Gryllidae > Acheta > Acheta domesticus. The sequence continues at coordinate 98,711,777 of JAHLJT010009419.1, forward strand.
ACCTAATCTGACAACATCACTTGAAAATAAAACCAGAACCATGTACCACACCCTGACGGTTAATGTTAATGTGTTGAAAATATAAACTATAGAGTAACCGAATGAAAATAACGGGCATTAAAGAAAGAAGAAATATTTCAGTGTTAAATCTAGAAAAAACATTTGCAGGTACTCACCTATCCGCTGACTCAAGAAGACTGAACACCGCGCCTCACCGCGCAACTTATGTAATTAAGTACAATTGACCTTCAGCAGCTCCCGGTATCTGTGCGCTGAGTGGAACATGTCAGAACATGAATAATGGAATCTGAACTCAGTGAATCTATCTTCTATCTATGTATAAAACTGGATGTTGTTATATATAAGAGCTGAACTCCGACACAATGAGTCCAATCTTCATGAAAGTTGCCACTTCTACGTGTATTTTCACCGAGAAAGTTTATGTGCTGTTAAAAACTGTTATAACTCCACAACATGGCGATGTAGAGCAACAATTAAAAATATTTACGTCAAATGCAACCCGTAACATATTCGGTAAGATTTTGAATGTATATCGTTAAATAACTCCTAAACATGCGTTTTATGGCCTTAAAAACTAAAATGTTTAGGGCAAAGGCCTTAAAGAAACGTTTTTCATATCGTAATCTACAGGACGAAACCTTCTTAAACATTCTATTACATTTTTGCTGGTCCGGCGCTTCCCGATATTACATCAACTGCTCAGAGATGTGCATAATCTGCAATTAAATGTAAATGAGAGGGACAAGGAACGGCAGAGACAGAGGGTGAGGGAGGGATACCATAGATAGTGAGAAAGGGTGATGGGAGGGGAAAGAGGGAGATGAAGGGCAAAACAAGTTCTGCTGGGTTTTCCTAGTTTTTACAAGTGTGAATAGGTAATTTCTGTTAAAGTTTTAGCAATAGTTTGAAGGATATATTAATTTCTGAAGACGCTTGTATGAAACCCAACAGCATTTTTTTTAATTCTCAAAAATAAGTTAATTTTTTTGCTCGACGAGGGAAATGGACCCTAATAAAATGTCGACGTTCTGAATTTCACTATCTCCTCTGAATATCGGAAAAATTGAAAAACAATTAGATCTCTACCAACTACGTGTTTGATGATACACATTATTTCTTAATAAAACGTGTTCTTCAAAATAAGATCATTAAATATTGTCAGGTACAGTGTTTTCAACATAACATTGTCTTCTAATTTTGAGTGAAATAGGGACACTAAAAAAATACGCAAACAAGATTTTTTCGAAAACGGCTCAATTTTTTCTTTATTTTTTGTATAATAGAACAAAGTTTGCTTAGTAATAATAACAATAAAAATAATAAGTTCTAGTTATAAAGTATTGTAACCGCCACCTAGCGGTCACATCTGAAACTGCGATCAACAGACGCAATGCGATGTGTCTAAATAAGAAATTGACGAAGTAACGACGAACCCACAGAGATGTTAGAACGAGTATCGCATTTCCACAGTGAATGAGCACAGCCAATCAGGAAATTTCTTCAAATATTGCGGATTGTCGCCTAGAACTGGAAGAAACTCGACATTTTCGATCAAGGCGCCGACGTGGAAACTTGAAGAGCGAAGTCCTGAGCTGCGTGGATTTGGCGTATATCAGTACTCTAAAAGCTTAATAAAGGTAACCAGTCTTTATCATGAAGTTATTACTATTGGAAATAGTGTAGAACAAATGCTAATATGTATTAATATTATATTGATCATATGAGAATGTGGTGAAATGATTGTGAAATGCTAATTCAGTGAGAAATCATACGGATTGCTAACGTATATTTGGATGGAACCGTATGTGAATATTATACGATTTCTGATGGGGCAAATTCGACCGAACAGCTTTTATTTTATACTTGGATGAAGTAACTTCAATGCAGCGGACACCGGCCGGAAGATAGCTGACCTTGCGGCGAGCCACCTGGATGGCGCAGCTTATTGCAGACACCGTTGGGGCGAGCTGATGAACTTCAAGAGAAAAGACCTTGAAGGAATTCGGAAGTCTGCGGGCGCTTTTAAACGGTTCCATTACATTGAGGAAGAAGCAATTTGCTAAAGTTATAGCTTTGAAGTAAATGAGAGCAATTTCTATCTGATAATAGGAAGTTACATGCAACTCAAAAGCATGGTGCTTTGTACAATTCATTCTATTGCTTAAAACAGACTGTCGTAAATTGAAAATTAGAATATTTTAGTGAACTTGCATGTAAAGACATGAGCTCATAGTCTATTAATATCAAGGGTGGTGAATGCTACAAGCAAGTAAAAGATTGGATTGATATTTTGTGAAGAGACATTAAATAATTACTTGAAGTAATTAGTAATAGCTATTTGTGGTATAACGAAGGTTTCTAAAAGGAATAATTAGATTCTAGAATTCATAAATAATTTGTATATAATCTCATAGTCTTATAATTTTGAATACTTTAGTTATCAGTATTATTGCAGGGTAATTTTTGGTGTGTAAAAGTGTATTTCTTTTGTATACATTGTTTTTTTTCAGGATTATATTGTTTTGTATTAATTGTATTTTTTGTAAGTGAAGGATGTGAATAGAAACTTCTATCTCTCTCAAAGAATATTCAGTTTATTATAACTACAGTAGGTCTTTGCCGAACCCAAACCCTAATGTATGCGGAGTTATTAATAGCTCGCATAGAAGTAGTGTGATTAGGTGAGAAGTAATCACATATCGAGTGTATTAGGCAGGTCACTCGAAGTCATTCGTTCTACTTCGAAGGGAAAGAAGGCAGGGACGGTGACAGTATAATAATATGTTCTAAAGTACTATTTTCATTACGAATTTTTGAAATTTGCAAAAATTCTATTTTTATAACGTTCTTTTACATCGTACATATAACACATTGAAAGCAGAAATTTATTTATAGCAACCGATAATATTACACCTGTAAATTATTTCATACGCATTATTTTCAAAGTAATTGGGCCAATGTGCCATTGTTTCCTATCGGGAGCGAGGTCAAATAAATACTTCAACTACACTGAAGCTAAACATTTATATTTTAATGTAATGAAGATACTTTAAAGTTTTTAATTCGTTTTTCTTTCTAGTATATGTACGTAATCTTTCTAGAATACGTAGTCTCTATAGAGACTGTTTTGTAAATAACCGAGAATGAGTAGAAAATCGATTTCGAGATTTCAATAGAAATACATGTTTTGGGGCCCCTGTTACCGAAAAACTGGTTGTTTGCTTTCTCGCCCTTACTTCATAAGGCGAGAATGTATTTGTGCGCCGGAAAACGGTGAATTTTTTAGAGAAAAACACTTATTGCCAGGTCCCATTTAGTGGCTAACTGAATTATTGCAAATAATACATGAAAGTAAGCTACACTATTGTATCACCGATACCGACTGTAAATATTATATTCTACAAAATTTGTAAATAATTTTGAGAAAATAGTTCATTTTGTGTGCTCGCTGAAATATATTGATGCTAAATAAATTTTGGTTGCTATGGAAACGAATGGGTGAAAAAATCAAATTCATAGTTCAATGCTGCAAATCATATTGCAGACCAAGTATGCATAAAAAGGTCAGTTGTATTAATGTGAATCAAATTACAGAATTTGTCAATTAACATCAACATATTAGTTACATACCATAGCACGTTTGCAAGTACTATTTAGCATGTCAGGACTTCAAAAGACAGGGGCTTGGGGAGGGTGAGCCCAAATATGTGGAAACTAAGGCAGTAGGAAAATTTCGCCGGCCGGAAAAAGAACTTTTCGGCAAGAACAATCATCATTATTGTGTACTGTACATGTTACAAATAAAAACGTCAGGTGTATATGTTTTACAATATTCAATTCAATTCAATTTTGTTATTAATTTCTTACAGAGTTAACCTATTACAAATTGCTGTGTATATTCACAGCATTATCATAAAGAATTTCATTACAAATAACTTCTTATATAATAAGGTAGTTAGTACAAGATACAATATAAATAACACAACAAATGTATGTAATATAGTAACACAATAACATTAAAAACAAAAGAATTAAGACAACAGAACATACAAATAAATACAGAACAACATATACCAAGTGAGACAACCTGTGGAATTTAGTTTGATCTATTCATTGATAATAAATGCTCGTAATTTCAGAATTGATGAAATAACATTGTACAGTTTTAGATCTTTCAGTGTTTAGTTTAATGAGACAATTGGAAAGGATAATACATGATCTTGGTATGGTCCTCTAAGTCCTTTATATATTGGGCACTCACATTAATAAGTTTCAGGTTTTCATCAGTATTCATATTACATAGTGAGCAGATTGAATCTGAGTGTATTTTGTGCCACATATTTCTACTATTGATGTTGATTTCTTTGTCACTGGACATCCTGATTTGAGCGACTACTCTAGAAATGGAAGTGGGAAGAGCCAAAGTTAGGTATTTCCGTTTCTGTAGATCGCAAATCCCTAATTTCTGAGTTCATGATTCTACGCGTATCGTCCATAAAGATTTACTTACAATTGTTCCAACTATCGAGGGAATACTATTTCTGATTACATCGGATTTTGTTGCTGCGTAATTAAGTTATGAAAGTACAAATCATTCATCAATCTGTCCAGTACGGACCAGTTGTATTTGCCAGATTTGGATATGCATTTATTGATTCTTAAAGTTTGTTGATTTACACGGGTATCGACAAGGCTCCACAGATAGCAATTTTGTCATGTAAGTCAATGATCTTTTAATTACTTCTGATTCTATCTTAGTTGAGCCAGTTTCCCTTCTAATCATACCCAGGAGTTCTTCTCGATAGTCCCAAAAGCGTTTGTAGAAGTTCATTTGTATTTTATCCACTTGATTAGTGTATCTTAGACCCACCTGCAGCGTATAGCACAGTAGATGCTACAATGGAATCGAAAAGTTTCCTATCAGTCTGCCAGCTATCATTTTCCCCTGATATAAATATTTTCCAGACAGAACCCAATGCCGTGTTTCCTTTGGTCAGGGCACTGGCAGCAGCGTAATTGAATAACCCTGACGTTGTGAATTGGATACCTAAATACGTGTACTGCTTGACCATTTCTATAATTTCTCCTCTGTATTTCACCGCCTCTCTGACCTCATTCTGCCTGACTTTTTGAATTTCATTATTTTGTTTTTTTAGATTAACTGATAGCGTATCTAATGTTGAAGTCCATCACATCGGTTGCCAGGATAATCAAATCATCAGCAAAAAGAATATCAGCTTTTAACTCTATTTCAGTGAAACCTTCATCCACGAAGAAACTGGTAATGTCTCGAAGGAAGAGAGAATAGTGTAGGGCTAATGAATCACCTTGTAGTACGCCTTGTGTAACTTCTATCGAATTGGTAGTAGAATGGGTGTTGATTCTCACTTTCATAGATGCTCTGATTCTGAAGAATCTTTATAATATTGCTGCTTACCCCATATTCATATAATGATTCCCGTAGAATATTGTGGAAACTGAGTCGAAAGCTCTTATGAAATCTATAAACGCTGCATACAAGATCTGCCCGATCGGAAGCCATTTGACATTCAGGCAAAATGTTGAAATTCTCACTCCACATTATCAATCGATTCGCAATCAGAGAAGTGAATATTTTAGTTATCGAGTTTGCAAGCGCTATTCCACGGTAATTGAGTGAGTCTGCTTTGTTTCCCTTCTTGTGGATCAAAATAACTTCCGACTCACACCAGCTTGATGGAACATTTCCAGTTTTGAGAACCATGTTAAAGAGTTTAAGTAACTGCTTCAATCAGTTTGGAGAAAGTCTCTTGTAGAAAAGATGGGGTATTCCGTCGGGTCCCGGTGCTTTATTGTTCTTCAGTTTTCGAATGCTTTTCATTAATTCTTCTGGAGCTATCTCTTTGTCTAGAATCGGATGTCTACAGTCTATAGTTCATTGTACTGGTTACTCGACGGGGTAGATATTTTCATAGAAATATTCAATTCTTTTTTTGGAATTATGCAAATCTTACTTTTTCCCTCTTAACTTACGGACAATTTTCCAAAGACGGTACTATACTTGCTATTTAAAGGGTTAGGTTTTTGAATTATTTGTAACTTTTTTACTTTCTCGCCTTACGAATACTTCGTAAGAAGAGAAAGTTATGTAATCGTGCGCCGGAAAACGGGGAATTTTCGCCAGAAAAACTCTTATAGCAGGGGTCTGGTGACAAAAAAGTGGATAAAACCTGTTGCTAAATTTAGAAAAAAAATCCTCTATCTCGTGGTGTAGTCAAAATCCATGATTTGTTGCTTCTTGATACTGCAAAATCGATTGACGGCAAAACGTCCGTCTGTCTGTCTGTCCATCTGTGGTCAACGCTAGCGCCTAAACCGTTCGGCCGATTTTCTTCAAAATTGATATTCCCCGATCGTTTTTACTCGTCTCAAGGCCTCTTGAATTTGAAACCGATATTTTAGTATTTGAGGGTACTTTACATGAAGCCCATTTTGAGATTTTCAAAGTTAAAAGAAAATGGCTCCAAATTTTTTGATTATATTTTGTTGTTGAATAGTGCGAAGAACGTTGAAGGGAATGACGTAGGTATCATTTTCGTTGATAGGCCCAATTTTTCGAAAATTGCAAAAAACTGTTTAAAAACTGCAAAATTGAAGATAGAGATTTTCGCCTCAGACAAAGTCGGTTGTACAAAATTAGCACTTCAAATAAGGTCATGTACCATTTTTTGAAAAAACGAGTAGTTTTTGCGTAAATTGCGATTCAAATTTACAAAAAAAATTTTCTCAAAAACCGCTCCAAATTTTTTCTTTAAATTTTCTGCACGTGTGTAATAAGGGACGGTAAATATATAAATAAACTAGTGGCATATACATTCTCGCAGTAGTTATTTTTCAAATGCCGATCATCGGATAAATTATTTGGAGTAAGCCGTTCACCGCTGCCTTTCTTGGTCATGTTTGAAAGACATGTTTTCAATTACCGGCTTCCTAATGGTAGAACTGATACAATTACGTTTTGACTAAAATGACTAGATAGTCCGCATGTCAGTCACGTGACGCGGCTGGTTAAAGCACCTTAGGGTTGAGATCTTCAGTAACGAAGGTGCCGAGTTCGATCCGCAGAGGGGATTTTAATTTGATGAATGTGATGTTGCAGGAAAAAACATTGAAGAGTGTAGATACTTTATTGAAAACCATTTGAAGTACTTCTACTCACGAATAGTGTTATGTCGCGCTTATCACGGCGCGGATAACTATTGGATTTGTCGCGCGTGCATCAAGACAGCGCGCTCTGGCGGGAATCGGCGGCGGCGGCAGCGGCAAGCCGTGGGCGCGGTCCGGCAGGCTCGAGGCTTGGAGCGAGTCTCGCCGCCTAGCATCGGCCCTTTATAGGGAGCCGGCCGACACCCCGAGGCCAGTCTGGAGAGAGCCCCGAGAGAGTCACAAGTGGCAGTACGCGTCCAGTCCAGAGAACCAGCCGCCAGATGTATATCGTCATGGGGTGACGATCACAGCCAGCGTCAGCAGGAAACGTCCAGGGGCCGGACGTGTCGAGAAGCAGGCATGGGAGATGCCCGGGATCGGCAATATGCTGGCTACTTTTGTAATGACTGCATCAATAAATTGTTGTTGAGTTAGCGTACGATTTTTATTTAATGGACATAACAAATAGAATCAATGCAGATAAATAGACAGATCTTGTCTGTATTTTCCCTAACTGCATCTTTTAAACAATTTTTCAACTCTGTTATTCGATTTCTGAAGCGTAAGACATGTCAAATCAACCGTTGTCTAGTATATATCTGTATGAACCACTTTAAGTAAAATTATGATGAAATATTGAAAAAATAAAAAATTCGCCTTACGAATACTTCGTAAGAAGAGAAATTTATGTAATCGTGCACCGGAAATCGGGGAATTTGCGCCAGAAATAACTCTTATAGCATGGTTCTGGTAACGAAAAAGTGGATAATCTTTTGCAATAGTTAAAAAAAATACTGGTGCTATAGAATGTCAGAGACTTTATCGGAGCTCTTAGTTTTCTAATCTCTAATTGATTTTAGTTTTTCTGTTATGATTGATGTTCCCAGATACCTTCCCTGAGCGCGTAAAGGATACTTGTTTTACATACTCTGGATATTTTCGTTTTCTAATGCGAGAAAAACTTAAACCACCATACTCTATTACTATTTTTTAAGTATTAATGTCTTCCATTGTGGTCGCAGATGTTAATCAGCAAGGATTGGTACAGGTCTTCCAAGGGAAGCTTCGGCGGTTCGTGTCCTGGTCGCGAAATATTATTTGTCAGAATTCTCTGTTGTCATAGGAAATAATAGAGAATTCTGTAAACTTTATTTAAAACCATGTGAAACCATTTGAATAACAAATATTGTTAATTACGATAATTGTACTGGAAGTGTCTGTATATTGTAATTGTTCAAATTTTTAGCTTTTAACAATTTTTTTGTCTCTTCTTGGATTTGTAAAGCGTATGTACCATCGTATCAATTGTTCCTTTATCATGCATTTACCATTTTATAGGTCGGTTCGATTCTTTAATGGCTCTGTTCGACCCATGCGGTGATAGTATGGCGTAGTGGTATAAGTGCCGGTTCGTTAACTTTGAGCATCGGATTTCGGTCTCGGTACTGAAAACGTTTGCTGGTAGAATACACTTCTGCTGGTTTATGAAGTAGTGGAATAGCATTAAGGACCATATAGAAGCAGAGCGAGAAAGTATGTGCGTTGGAAGCACCACTAGTTTCTTTTATTTTGTTAGATTAACAAGTTCTTCCTCCACCTAATGTAATCATTTCTTCGCTCCAATTTTTTGTTCCATACCATTTTCTAAATTTACTTCTCGTTTCATTGCGTAAATTACGATATTCTTTGTCATACCGTGGCTTGTCTCTACTTCTGTCTCGTTCTTTAATATGGGACATCATTGTAAGTCCTTAGCCGTTTTTTTACTGTGTTGACGATTTCACAGTTCAGTGCGTCTAGATCAATGGTGTCCAAGTAGGGTGTTGGTGTCTCTAGTAATTCTGGTAGTAATCATTATCTTTCTCAAGACACCATTTGAGTTTCAATTCTGCTTCAAGATTGAACTCTCTCTCGGTGTCGACCTCTTGCTTTGCAATTGGCCTACCTTTAGCGTGTATTTCTGCAGAGAAGGGAAAAACCCAAGTTAAGTATTGAAAAAATTTGACAGCCGCATGATACCTTACTGATTGGTCCAAATACGGTCCATAGCACTTGAGCCTTTTACATCGACATAAGTGAAGTCACCTACTTCATCAGATTACTTCGTCCATTGAGGATACAGAGGCCTAAACTTTCAAAATTCTCCACCAGTTTTTGTCTGTTAGTATTTAGAATTTTGCATCCAGCAAGTTGCGAGTTCTCCGAAATTCTGTTCCTTCCATGACATTTTCGGGAATCTCGTTCGAGAAACCAATATGGCAATTGAAATCTCCCCCTACCATTAGTGGTCCGTTGTGTTCTTGAAGTGTCAGTTTCAGAAAATCAGTATTCAAGGTCTCTCATTGAAATTCTCGGTCTTAGATAAACATTAACTACCACAAAGTCAGTCATACTATTACACATTTCATTGAAATAAAGTTTGTATTAATTTCCACAACTACGTCTTTTAGCAATATCATCCCTGTAAAATATACATAATCCTCCACTAGCTCTTCCCTTCGCCTTGTCTTTGACAGAAAGACTTTCAATGAGTTTAAAATCTGAAAGTAAGTGTGGAACATTAGTACGAAGTTTCGTTGGCACAAAATATTACAGTTTTTTCAAATAGTTGTTGTAGGCCAAACAAGTCAAATAACATACATTTTTAAAGCCACATGAATTTCATAAAACTATATTATAAAGACACATAGAACTATATTTAGTGGTTGCGAAAGTAAATTTCCTTTCTACTAGCTTTGAGACTGCGTTTCCGTGATACGGGAGAGTTGAACTGAATCATCTGACGCATGCTTTGAAATTTTTTTAATTCCACTTCTTCGACCCAGTTGTAGATTACGCCGTCTACTAATCTTGTAACTGAATCTTGTAACTGATGTCGAGATTCGGTGCTGGGCGGTCGGACTGTGCGGACGTGTTTCCCGGGAGCTCCGGTGAAAGGCGGCGATGGGGTGTTCTTTGGAATGTTACCGGGCGCGCGTGGGCTCTTTTGCCGCGCTCCTTACTGGAGCGCCGCGCCCGGCGCTGGCAGCGGTGTTGTGTTCTGCGGTTCTTGTTGTGCTGCTGGTAATAGGCGGGGTGGAACTAAACCCTGGCCCTAGCAGCGACGCAATTTTTGCAGCCGCAGGCAATAACGTGTGCTGGTTGTGAACGAAACTTGCGTTCCGGAGCGCAGTGCGATAGGTCTTACCGGGTATCACTACAGCTGTGGTAACGTGAAGAGCCGGCTTAGAAGCAGTGAAGATTGGACCTGCGGCGCCTGCCGTGTTAGTCGGGAGCAGAGGGCCGATGAGCGAATACGGGAGCTGGAAGAAGAACTGAAGACAACGAAGACATTACTCGAAGACTGCATGAAAAGGAACAAGGAGCTGGAAGAACAGTTACAGGCGAGTACTAGCAGTGTTTCTAAGGCTACAACAAATGCTGATAAGGGTACTGAAAAAATGTGCTTGTTCTAGGGGACAGCATCGTTCGGCATACTGGGACTGGCAACGAGGCTCTGGACGTGCGGTGTTTTCCCGGCATTCGAACGGCACAACTACGCCGAGTAATCGAGAGCCAGGACCTGGGCCGACTGGATGCAGTTATTTTGCACGTGGGAACCAATGACTCGAAAAGGAATGTAGATTATGTTATAGGTGACGTTTACGAACTTGTAACAGCAGCAAGAAAAAAGTTTCCTACTGCAAAATTAATCTTGAGTGGTTTATTGCGCAGGAGGGACACTCGCTGGACCCGCATAGGCCTAATCAATGACGGCATGGATTGGGTGGCGCGCAGATTAGGTGTCCAGATGGTGGATGCCAACGCCTGGATTGCAGACGGCGACCTGGGCCGCGATGGCCTACACCTCAACAGGAGGGGTGCCTCAAAGCTGGGGCGCTTATTTACGAAGGTCAGCGCGCACGCCGCCACAGCGGATCCCGGGAGCAACTGAGAAGAAAAGCGGTGGACATAGATGAGGGCAAGAGTCTGGTATTGCTGCAGGTAAACTGTAGAAGTATTGTTAATAAAGTTTAAACTTTTTGAATCTGGTGGGAATATACAATGCCGATATTATCATAGGAACGGAATCATGGCTTAGCGTAGACATCTCAAATGCGGAGATATTTAGGGGAGACTACGTAGTGTTTAGAAGAGATCGGGGTAGTCGCGGAGGGTGTGTGTTTATTTGCGTAAAAAATTGCTTTAAATCCGTAGAAATGTGGTCGGATCTAGAGTGTGAAATGATTTCAGTCGAAGTTCATGATATAAACGATCGAGATACATGGGAAATAATAGGAATGTATAGATCTCCAGGGGAAAATATGAACATCTTGCAGAAACTTGTAGAAGAACGCGAGTTGGTATCAGAGAGAACAGACAGTTAATTATCGGCGGAAATCTAAATTTACCCCAAATTCAGTGGGAAGGTGAAGTGACGGAGGGGAGAGTGGCGCAGACGATGGCAAACGAACTAGTTTGGACAAATAACCTAGTGCAGGTAGTAAAGCAGCCAACAAGAGATAATGCCGTTTTAGACATATTTCTAACGCGTCCGGAGGGTTCCGTTACTAGCTGCGAGGTAGTTCCAGGTATAAGCGACCACTCGGCTGTGTGTCTAAAAGTGAAAGGGAACTGTACACAGCACATAACTGAGCGTAAGAAAATTTACTTGTACCGCAAGACTGACGTGGCCAATTTACAAAGTATTTAGTCGATAACTATTCCACATGGGCGGGAATCGGTAGTTCTGTAGAGGAGGTTTGGAATAATTTTAAGAAAATCATTGATACGTGTATGGATCTCTACGTACCGTTTAAAATCGTAACAAGAAATTCCGATCCAGAATATTATAATAATCGGATACGAAAGTTAAAAGCAAAGCAAGGCGGGCATTGCCAAAATAGGTAATAATAAATCAACAGGGCCGGACGGAATTTCGGGGGAAATTCTCAAACTAGGAGGAGAAGCTATGGTATCGTACCTATTACGGCTTTTCGAGATATCAATGAACATTTAATGTATTCTTCGGGATTGGAAAGATACCATAGTGGTCCCAATTTACAAAGGAGGCTCGCGTCAAAATGTCGAAAATTATCGCCCGTAAGTCTAACGTCTGTAGTGTGTAAGCAAATGGAACATTTGGTGGCAGAATACTTACGCGGAATTTGGGATAAGAATAATATAATTTACGAAGGCCAACACGGTTTTAGAAAAGGATATTTGTGTGAGAGTCAGGTAGTCACCGCCAGTCAGGACATTGCTGATTCTCTCGATAAAGGTTCCATTGTTCATGCAATTATCATAGATTTCACCAAAGCGTTCGACCTCGTTCCCCACGATAAATTAATACAAAAAATTAGTAAGCTTAACATAGACAGAAGAATTGCTCTATGGATTCGAGAATTTCTCAGCTCGCGTACTCAAGGGGTGCGAATTGGAACATTTATCTTCAAGGGCAGAAGTAACCGTCCGGAGTGCCACAGGGAAGTGTGCTAGGTCCGTTGTTATTTATAGCGTATATTAATGATATTTGGCAGGGAATTGAATCAAAAATACGTCTTTTGCAGATGATTGAATAATTTATCGGGAAATTAAGAACACAAATGATATAGAAATATTGCACGCTGGTTTAGATAAGCTAGAATCATGGGCTACCACAAATGAAAGGATATTAAATTCCTGTAAGTGCAAGTTTATAAGATTCGCGCGTTCTAGAAAGACAGAAGAAGTGAAATTAATTAGGAAATCAGGATATTCCGGAGGACTAAATGCTGTAAATATAGGGAAATGTACTAAATAGGATCTGGGATGGG
>JAHLJT010009419.1:98724877-98770895 GCA_031308135.1 Acheta domesticus
GCGAGAGAATCGTGGGTAGGTAGCGGTAAAACGAATATTCGCCCACCGTTTTTAGCACACGTGTCAAATACCTGTGACGCCACAACAAATTTCTTTGCAATTATTAACTTTCATAAATTGAAAATGCAAATATAAAATGCATATACAAAAAAGTATGCAACTCGTTTACAATGTTGCTTTATTATATTCTAACAAATCAGAAAAGTCACTCTTAAAGTTGCTCATTTTCAAAATATGTACATATGCAATAACGCTTAACATTACTAACGAAGGTTTTGCTACAAGAACCGAACTAGTCCAAATTCGCAATTTTTTGAAGACACCAAAAACTTCGTAGCGTAGACGTGAATAGTAATTAATTTATAATTCCCCAACTTTTATCTTTCATTGTGTTTGGCACATGCCGAAAGGAAAGGTCCCAGCACATAGCGCCAGTTGTAGGGAATAACCAAGGCCCTCTTCAGAGAGCCTTGGAATAACTCTGTGAACTATCTGGAAATGTGGAATTTTGGACTTGTTATTGATGAAGTTTCCAAATCTAATTTTAAGACAATCACATTTTCTTGAGACAGTCACATACATTTTTTAAAAACAAATTGTAATTTATAACATATTTTATAAAAATATAACAATTTGTTTTTAAAAACAGATTATTTACTGTCTTAAGAAAATGTGATTGTCTTAAAATTGGAATTGGAAAGTTTTTCATTAAAATATTCTACAGACAATTATAACTGAAGTGATAAAAAATGTTGAACTTCTTTGGTTATTGTCAGAAAACCCTCAAACTAATTGCTTAAACTATTATTACAGTAATATTAATAATGGTAATATTAATAAATATAATAATTGTAATAAATTAATAATATAAAACGAGACGCACGCTAAAAAAATCGCAGAATTTCGTTTTCCATCCAGATGCTGCCAGACAGCTCTGATGATGATGGCTACGCGATCGAAAAGATCTTAAGTTTATATACATATTTGATACCGGACAACACCGTTTATTTATTTATTACTATTATAGTAGTTGAAAGCTGGCGAAGTAGATTCCATTCTGCTTTAAAGTAAGTTCTTCTTTTCCATTCTGCTTTAAAGTAAGTTCGTATTTGTGAGCTACTCCACCAGAGAGTGAGAGGCTTTTGCCCTGGATAGGGATGTTATAGCTTAAATAATTATAGTAGTGGAATATCAGGAGTTGGAGACACATTCTTCTCGCCCATACGTCACATACAGATTCTTATTGTTTTTTGACCAAATTGAAGAGCGGCGTTTGGGTGGCAGGGTGGCGTGGGTGGCGTGCTGCGTGGCGGCGTGGGCGGGCGCGGGCGCGCTGGTGGCAGCGGCGTGGGACGCCTACCGCCTGCACCCCATCAGCTTCGGCGTCAGCACCGCCTACCTGCGCTGGGACACCGCCTTCCCCGCCGTCACCGTCTGCGAGCGCAGCAACCGGCCGCGCGCCTACGCCTACAGCGAGAGGTCAGCGGCACAAAATGGCTTCCGAAAAGGAGCACGCGCGCTACACAAGAACAAGAAAGGAAGACCTCGGGGCAATAGCATACTATGCTACAACATGCAAGTTTTGAGAAAAGGGTTTAAACATTGCATTCTACACACTGGGATGAAGAACAGTCATTTATGAATTACACTGCTATATTGCGGTGAATCTTTAAATTTAAAAACATCTTACATACATCTATGAAGCGTCGAAAAACGCTTATATCTCGATTTCATCACTAATTAGGCATAGCATGTTATTGCCTCAAGGTCTCCAAATAGAATACTCACGTATAAGCTATACTCACATATAAGCTATATCAGGTAGTTTTGACCATTGTCAGGTTTTGGCCGTAGTCAAAGAAATTGTCATTAGTGGCAATTTCATGTTTCCTGTGATAAAATACTTAATTAATATTTCGAACACTATTTATAAAACATGCTAATTTCATATTCATCATCCTACCCAAAAACACCCATTACAGTCGCATAAACCGTCACAGAATGATCATTTCAGCACTAAAATTAGAAAAAGTGATAATTTTGCACTACGACGGCAAATGAATCGGAGCAAACAAAAAGGTTCGATGTCACATTTTTTTGGGTTTTGCGTTAATGTCAGGAAACGATTCTTAACACATAAATACATCATTTGATGCATAAATATGCGTTGTCCGGGCCTCTGGGATATCTCACCTACTCTTAGTTGCAACCAAGAACGTTGGAAGTTCGCTTATTAAGAAACTTTTTGTTTGCTCGGTTGGAGGAGATTTCGCAGATAAAACGTTCTGATATTATCTTTTTTGTTCATTTTTCTTTTGCTCTATCTGCCTTCATTTCATTGTTGTGTCCACTTAATTGTTGTGTCATTTTCATGACTCCTTACGTTGTAAAGCAGGTTCTGTTTCAAGTGAGTTTTTTCGAAATTTCAGTTCGCAATCAAGTTGACGTTTATCCATTTTGTGTGATATTTCAACAGTAATAGTATGCAAGAGAAACAGATTTCATGTCGTACAGAAAAAGTAAAGTGAGTGAAAAAAGAATAAAATCAAGACGGCTAGTATTTTAAGGTAACAGAATAAGTAAACGATTTAAGGGTTGATTCTTCCTGCCATACTTGTAACTCCAGGCTGTGGTTGTAACAAGTGCAGCAAACGTAGAGGAGCTGTGAAGTGTAAATGAAGAAAAACAGTTCCTTGTAAATTTTAATTAATTTTCATACAATAGAAAAGTAGGCAACACATGTAAAAAAATATTTTCAATTTTACATTTCATTACTTTTATTGATTTTGTTGAAAAGCATACGAAATTCATGTAAATATTCGTATTTCAATATTGAAATCCATAAGTAAAACCAAAAGGTTCCAAGTCTCCAACACATCAACTTAAACAACAATGTATTCAACAATAAACCAAAATCGGTAAGCGCGTTCAGCTGTTCAACGAAAAGTTGGTAGTTCGAACACAACCGGGGGCGTGGAAATGTTTTATTAATACATCGTAATGTCTCCCGGAAGTTAAGAACTTTCAGACGCTTTCCTACGTGGCGCAATCGGTTAGCGCGTTCGGCTGTTAACCAAAAGATTAGTGGTTCGATCCCACCCGGGGGTGTATATGTGTTTCATTAAGACATCGTAATGTCTCGTCGGAAAAGAAGAGCTTTTAGAGCGCCCACGAGCCTCCGTGGCGCAATTGAAGCGAATTCGGCTGTTAACCGAATGGTTGGTGGTTCGACCCCACCCGGGGGCGTATATGTCTTTTATTAAGACATCGTGATGTCTCGTCAGAAGAGAAGAGCTTTTAGAGCGCCCACGAGCCTCCGTGGCGCAATCGGTTAGCGCGTTCGGCTGTTAACCGAAAGGTTGGTAGTTCCATCCCACCCGGGGGCGTATATGTGTTTTATTAACACATCGTAATGTCTCGTCAGAAGAGAAGAGCTTCTAGAGCGCACGCGAGCCTCCGTGGCGCAATCGGTTAGCACGTTCGATTGTTAACCGAAAGGTTGGGGGTTCGATCCCACCCGGGGGCGTATATGTGTTTTATTAACACATCGTAATGTCTCGTCAGAAGAGAAGAGCTTTCCAAGCGCGCGCGAGCCTCCGTGGCGCAATCGGTTAGCGCGTTCGGCTGTTAACCGAAAGGTTGGTGGTTCGATCCCACCCGGGGGCGTATATGAGTTTTATTAACACATCGTAATGTCTCGTCAGAAGAGAAGAGCTTCTAGAGCGCACGCGAGCCTCCGTGGCGCAATCGGTTAGCACGTTCGATTGTTAACCGAAAGGTTGGGGGTTCGATCCCACCCGGGGGCGTATATGTGTTTTATTAACACATCGTAATGTCTCGTCAGAAGAGAAGAGCTTTCCAAGCGCGCGCGAGCCTCCGTGGCGCAATCGGTTAGCGCGTTCGGCTGTTAACCGAAAGGTTGGTGGTTCCATCCCACCCGGGGGCGTATATGAGTTTTATTAACACATCGTAATGTCTCGTCAGAAGAGAAGAGCTTCTAGAGCGCACGCGAGCCTCCGTGGCGCAATCGGTTAGCACGTTCGATTGTTAACCGAAAGGTTGGGGGTTCGATCCCACCCGGGGGCGTATATGTGTTTTATTAACACATCGTAATGTCTCGTCAGAAGAGAAGAGCTTTCCAAGCGCGCGCGAGCCTCCGTGGCGCAATCGGTTAGCGCGTTCGGCTGTTAACCGAAAGGTTGGTGGTTCGATCCCACCCGGGGGCGTATATGAGTTTTATTAACACATCGTAATGTCTCGTCAGAAGAGAAGAGCTTCTAGAGCGCACGCGAGCCTCCGTGGCGCAATCGGTTAGCACGTTCGATTGTTAACCGAAAGGTTGGGGGTTCGATCCCACCCGGGGGCGTATATGTGTTTTATTAACACATCGTAATGTCTCGTCAGAAGAGAAGAGCTTTCCAAGCGCGCGCGAGCCTCCGTGGCGCAATCGGTTAGCGCGTTCGGCTGTTAACCGAAAGGTTGGTGGTTCGATCCCACCCGGGGGCGTATATGAGTTTTATTAACACATCGTAATGTCTCGTCAGAAGAGAAGAGCTTCTAGAGCGCACGCGAGCCTCCGTGGCGCAATCGGTTAGCACGTTCGATTGTTAACCGAAAGGTTGGGGGTTCGATCCCACCCGGGGGCGTATATGTGTTTTATTAACACATCGTAATGTCTCGTCAGAAGAGAAGAGCTTTCCAAGCGCGCGCGAGCCTCCGTGGCGCAATCGGTTAGCGCGTTCGGCTGTTAACCGAAAGGTTGGTGGTTCGATCCCACACGGGGGCATATATGTTTTTTATTAAGACATCGTAATGTCTCCTCGGAAGAGAAGAGCTTCTAGAGCGCACGCGAGCCTCCGTGGCGCAATCGGTTAGCACGTTCGATTGTTAACCGAAAGGTTGGGGGTTCGATCCCACCCGGGGGCGTATATGTGTTTTATTAACACATCGTAATGTCTCGTCAGAAGAGAAGAGCTTTCCAAGCGCGCGCGAGCCTCCGTGGCGCAATCGGTTAGCGCGTTCGGCTGTTAACCGAAAGGTTGGTGGTTCGATCCCACCCGGGGGCGTATATGAGTTTTATTAAGACATCGTAATGTCTCTTTAGAAGAGAAGAACTTTCAAACCGCGCGCGAGCTTCCGTGGCGCAATCGGTTAGCGCGTTCGGCTGTTAACCGAAACGTTGGTGGTTCGATCCCACCCGGGGGCGTATATGTGTTTTATTAAGACATCGTAATGTCTCGTCAGAAGAGAAGAGCGTTCAATCCGCGCGCGAGCTTCCGTGGCGCAATCGGTTAGCGCGTTCGGCTGTTAACCGAAACGTTGGTGGTTCGATCCCACCCGGGGGCGTATATGTGTTTTATTAAGACATCGTAATGTCTCGTCGGAAGAGAATAGCTTTTAGAGCGGCCACGAGCCTCCGTGCCGCAATCCGTAAGCGCGTTCGGCTGTTAACCGAAAGGTTGGAGGTTCGATCCCACCCGGGGGCGTGTATGTGTTTTATTAAGACATCGTAATTTCTCGTCGAAAGAAAAGAGCTTTTAGAGCGCCCGCAATCCTCCGTGGCGCAATCGGTTAGCGCGTTTGCCTGTTAAACGAAAGGTTGGTGGTTCGATCTCCCCGGGGCCGAATATGTGTTTTATTAAGACATCGTAATGCCTCGTTAGAAGAGAAGAGCTTTCAAAGCGCGCGCGAGTATCCGTGGCGCAATGGGTTAGCGCGTTCGACTGTTAACCGAAAGGTTGGTGGTTCGATCCCTTCCGGGGCGTATATGTGTTTTGTTAAGACATCGTAATGCCTCGTCAGAAAAGAAGAGCTTTCAAAGCGCGCACGTGCCTCCGTGGCGCAATCGGTTAGCGTGTTCGGCTGTTAACCGAAAGGTTGGTGTTTCGATCCCTCCCGGGGTGTATATGTGTTTTATTAAGACATCGTAATGTCTCGTCAGAAGAGAAGAGCTTTCAAAGCGCGCGCGAGCCTCCGTGGCGCAATCGGTTAGCGCGTTCTCCTGTTAACCGAAAGGTTGGTGGTTCGATCCCACCCGGGGGCGTATATGAGTTTTATTAAGACATCGTAATGTCTCGTCGGAAGACAAGAGCATTTAGAGCGCCCACGAGCCTCCGTGGCGCAATCGGTTAGCGCGTTCGGCTGTTAACCGAAAGGTTGGTAGTTCCATCCCACCCGGGGGCGTATATGTGTTTTATTAAGACATCGTCATGTCTCGTCAGAAGAGAAGAGCTTTCAAATCGCGCGCGAGCCTCCGTGGCGCAATCGGTTAGCGCGTTCGGCTGTTAACCGAAAGGTTGGTGGTTCGATCCCACCCGGGGGCGTATATGAGTTTTATTAAGACATCGTAATGTCTCGTCGGAAGACAAGAGCATTTAGAGCGCCCACGAGCCTCCGTGGCGCAATCGGTTAGCGCGTTCGGCTGTTAACCCAAAGGTTAGAGGTTCGATCCCACCCGGGGCGTATGTGTGTTTTATTAAGACATCGTAATGTCTCGTCGGAAGAGAAGAGCTTTCAAAACGCGCGCGAGCATCCGTGGCGCAATCGGTTAGTGCCTTCGGCTGTTAACCGAAAGGTTGGTGGTTCGATCCCACCCGGGGGCGTATATGTGTTTTATTAAGACATCGTAATGTCTCGTCAGAAGAGAAGAGCTTTCAAATCGCGCGCGAGTATCCGTGGCGCAATGGGTTAGCGCGTTCGACTGTTAACCGAAAGGTTGGTGGTTCGATCCCTTCCGGGGCGTATATGTGTTTTGTTAAGACATCGTAATGCCTCGTCAGAAAAGAAGAGCTTTCAAAGCGCGCACGTGCCTCCGTGGCGCAATCGGTTAGCGTGTTCGGCTGTTAACCGAAAGGTTGGTAGTTCCATCCCACCCGGGGGCGTATATGTGTTTTATTAAGACATCGTAATGTCTCGTCAGAAGAGAAGAGCTTTCAAAGCGCGCGCGAGCCTCCGTGGCGCAATCGGTTAGCGCGTTCTCCTGTTAACCGAAAGGTTGGAGGTTCGATCCCACCCGGGGGCGTGTATGTGTTTTATTAAGACATCGTAATGTCTCGTCGAAAGAAAGAGCTTTAGAGCGCCCGCAAGCCTCCGTGGCGCAATCGGTTAGCGCTTTCGCTGTTAACCGAAAGGTTGGTGGTTCGATCCCCCCGGGGCGAATATGTGTTTTATTAAGACATCGTAATGTCCTCGTCGAAGAGAAGAGCTTTCAAAGCGCGCGCGAGCCTCCGTGGCGCAATCGGTTAGCGCGTTCGACTGTTAACCGAAAGGTTGGTGGTTCGATCCCATCCGGGGCGTATATGTGTTTTGTTAAGACATCGTAATGTCTCGTCAGAAGAGAAGAGCTTTCAAAGCGCGCACGTAGCCTCCGTGGCGCAATCGGTTAGCGTGTTCGGCTGTTAACCGAAAGGTTGGTGTTCGATCCCTCCCGGGGTGTATATGTGTTTTATTAAGACATCGTAATGTCTCGTCAGAAGAGAAGAGCTTTCAAAGCGCGCGCGAGCCTCCGTGGCGCAATCGGTTAGCGCGTTCGCTGTTAACCGAAAGGTTGGTGGTTCGATCCCACCCGGGGGCGTATATGAGTTTTATTAAGACATCGTAATGTCTCGTCGGAAGACAAGAGCATTTAGAGCGCCCACGAGCCTCCGTGGCGCAATCGGTTAGCGCGTTCGGCTGTTAACCGAAGGTTGGTAGGTTCGATCCCACCCGGGGGCGTATATGTGTTTTATTAAGACATCGTAATGTCTCGTCGAGAAGAGAAGAGCTTTCAAAGCGCGCGCGAGCCTCCGTGGCGCAATCGGTTAGCGCGTTCGGCTGTTAACCGAAAGGTTGGTGGTTCGATCCCACCCGGGGGCGTATATGAGTTTTATTAAGACATCGTAATGTCTCGTCAGAAGAGAAGAGCTTTCAGAGCGCCCACGAGCCTCCGTGGCGCAATCGGTTAGCGCGTTCGGCTGTTAACCGAAAGGTTGGTGGTTCGATCCCACCCGGGGGCGTATATGTGTTTTATTAAGACATCGTAATGTCTCGTCAGAAGAGAAGAGCTTTCAAATCGCGCGCGAGCCTCCGTGGCGCAATCGGTTAGCGCGTTCGGCTGTTAACCGAAAGGTTGGTGGTTCGATCCCACCCGGGGGCGTATATGTGTTTTATTAAGACATCGTAATGTCTCGTCAGAAGAGAAGAGCTTTCAAAGCGCGCGCGAGCCTCCGTGGCGCAATCGGTTAGCGCGTTCGGCTGTTAACCGAAAGGTTGGTGGTTCGATCCCTACCCGGGGGCGTATATGTGTTTTATTAAGACATCGTAATGTCTCGTCAGAAGAGAAGAGCTTTCAAAGCGCGCACGAGCCTCCGTGGCGCAATCGGTTAGCGCGTTCGGCTGTTAACCGAAAGGTTGGTGTTCGATCCCATCCCGGGGGCGTATATGTGTTTTATTAAGACATCGTAATGTCTCGTCAGAAGAGAAGAGCTTTCAAAGCGCGCGCGAGCCTCCGTGGCGCAATCGGTTAGCGCGTTCGGCTGTTAACCGAAAGGTTGGTGGTTCGATCCCACCCGGGGGCGTATATGAGTTTTATTAAGACATCGTAATGTCTCGTCAGAAGAGAAGAGCTTTCAAAGCGCGCGCGAGCCTCCGTGGCGCAATCGGTTAGCGCGTTCGCCTGTTAACCGAAAGGTTGGTGGTTCGATCCACCCGGGGGCGTATATGAGTTTTATTAAGACATCGTAATGTCTCGTCAGGAAGAGAAGAGCATTTAAAGCGCGCGCACGAGCCTCCGTGGCGCAATCGGTTAGCGCGTTCGGCTGTTAACCGAAAGGTTGGTGGTTCGATCCCACCCGGGGGCGTATATGATGTTTATTAAGACATCGTAATGTCTCGTCAGAAGAGAAGAGCTTTCAAAGCGCGCACGAGCCTCCGTGGCGCAATCGGTTAGCGCGTTCGGCTGTTAACCGAAAGGTTGGTGTTCGATCCCACCCGGGGGCGTATATGTGTTTTATTAAGACATCGTAATGTCTCGTCAGAAGAGAAGAGCTTTCAAAGCGCGCGCGAGCCTCCGTGGCGCAATCGGTTAGCGCGTTCTCCTGTTAACCGAAAGGTTGGTGGTTCGATCCCACCCGGGGGCGTATATGAGTTTATTAAGACATCGTAATGTCTCGTCGGAAGACAAGAGCATTTAGAGCGCCCACGAGCCTCCGTGGCGCAATCGGTTAGCGCGTTCGGCTGTTAACCGAAAGGTTGGTAGTTCCGATCCCACCCGGGGCGTATATGTGTTTTATTAAGACATCGTCATGTCTCGTCAGAAGAGAAGAGCTTTCAAAGCGCGCGCGAGCCTCCGTGGCGCAATCGGTTAGCGCGTTCGCTGTTAACCGAAAGGTTGGTGGTTCGATCCCACCCGGGGGCGTATATGTGTTTTATTAAGACATCGTAATGTCTCGTCAGAAGAGAAGAGCTTTCAAAGCGCGCGCGAGCCTCCGTGGCGCAATCGGTTAGCGCGTTCTCCTGTTAACCGAAAGGTTGGTGGTTCGATCCCACCCGGGGCGTATATGAGTTTTATTAAGACATCGTAATGTCCTCGTCGGAAGACAAGAGCATTTAGAGCGCCACGAGCCTCCGTGGCGCAATCGGTTAGCGCGTTCGGCTGTTAACCGAAAGGTTGGTGGTTCGATCCCACCCGGGGGCGTATATGTGTTTTATTAAGACATCGTAATGTCTCGTCAGAAGAGAAGAGCTTTCAAAGCGCGCGCGAGCCTCCGTGGCGCAATCGGTTAGCGCGTTCGCTGTTAACCGAAAGGTTGGTGGTTCGATCCCACCCGGGGCGTATATGAGTTTTATTAAGACATCGTAATGTCTCGTCAGAAGAGAAGAGCTTTCAAAGCGCGCGCGAGCCTCCGTGGCGCAATCGGTTAGCGCGTTCGGCTGTTAACCGAAAGGTTGGTGGTTCGATCCCACCCGGGGGCGTATATGAGTTTTATTAAGACATCGTAATGTCTCGTCGGAAGAGAAGAGCTTTCAAAGCGCGCGCGAGCCTCCGTGGCGCAATCGGTTAGCGCGTTCGCTGTTAACCGAAAGGTTGGTGGTTCGATCCCACCCGGGGGCGTATATGAGTTTTATTAAGACATCGTAATGTCTCGTCGGAAGACAAGAGCATTTAGAGCGCCCACGAGCCTCCGTGGCGCAATCGGTTAGCGCGTTCGGCTGTTAACCGAAAGGTTGGTGGTTCGATCCCTACCCGGGGGCGTATATGTGTTTTATTAAGACATCGTAATGTCTCGTCAGAAGAGAAGAGCTTTCAAAGCGCGCACGAGCCTCCGTGGCGCAATCGGTTAGCGTGTTCGGCTGTTAACCGAAAGGTTGGTGGTTCGATCCCACCCGGGGGCGTATATGTGTTTTATTAAGACATCGTAATGTCTCGTCAGAAGAGAAGAGCTTTCAAAGCGCGCGCGAGCCTCCGTGGCGCAATCGGTTAGCGCGTTCTCCTGTTAACCGAAAGGTTGGTGGTTCGATCCCACCCGGGGGCGTATATGAGTTTTATTAAGACATCGTAATGTCTCGTCGGAAGACAAGAGCATTTAAGAGCGCCCACGAGCCTCCGTGGCGCAATCGGTTAGCGCGTTCGGCTGTTAACCGAAAGGTTGGTGGTTCGATCCCACCCGGGGGCGTATATGTGTTTTATTAAGACATCGTAATGTCTCGTCAGAAGAGAAGAGCTTTCAAATCGCGCGCGAGCCTCCGTGGCGCAATCGGTTAGCGCGTTCGCTGTTAACCGAAAGGTTGGTGGTTCGATCCCACCCGGGGGCGTATATGAGTTTTATTAAGACATCGTAATGTCTCGTCAGAAGAGAAGAGCTTTCAAAGCGCGCACGAGCCTCCGTGGCGCAATCGGTTAGCGCGTTCGGCTGTTAACCGAAAGGTTGGTGGTTCGATCCCACCCGGGGGCGTATATGTGTTTTATTAAGACATCGTAATGTCTCGTCAGAAGAGAAGAGCTTTCAAATCGCGCGCGAGCCTCCGTGGCGCAATCGGTTAGTGCCTTCGGCTGTTAACCGAAAGGTTGGTGGTTCGATCCCACCCGGGGGCGTATAGTGTTTTATTAAGACATCGTAATGTCTCGTCAGAAGAGAAGAGCTTTCAGAAGCGCGCGCGAGCCTCCGTGGCGCAATCGGTTAGCGCGTTCGCCTGTTAACCGAAAGGTTGGTGGTTCGATCCCACCCGGGGGCGTATATGAGTTTTATTAAGACATCGTAATGTCTCGTCAGGAAGAGAAGAGCTTTCAAAGCGCGCGCGAGCATCCGTGGCGCAATCGGTTAGCGCGTTCGCTGTTAACCGAAAGGTTGGTGGTTCGATCCCACCCGGGGGCGTATATGTGTTTTATTAAGACATCGTAATGTCTCGTCAGAAGAGAAGAGCTTTCAAAGCGCGCGCGAGCCTCCGTGGCGCAATCGGTTAGCGCGTTCTCCTGTTAACCGAAAGGTTGGTGGTTCGATCCCACCCGGGGGCGTATATGAGTTTTATTAAGACATCGTAATGTCTCGTCAGAAGAGAAGAGCTTTCAAAGCGCGCGCGAGCCTCCGTGGCGCAATCGGTTAGCTGCGTTCGGCTGTTAACCGAAAGGTTGGTGGTTCGATCCCACCCGGGGGCGTATATGTGTTTTATTAAGACATCGTAATGTCTCGTCAGAAGAGAAGAGCTTTCAAATCGCGCGCGAGCCTCCGTGGCGCAATCGGTTAGCGCGTTCTCCTGTTAACCGAAAGGTTGGTGGTTCGATCCCACCCGGGGGCGTATATGAGTTTTATTAAGACATCGTAATGTCTCGTCGGAAGACAAGAGCATTTAGAGCGCCCACGAGCCTCCGTGGCGCAATCGGTTAGCGCGTTCGGCTGTTAACCGAAAGGTTGGTAGTTCCATCCCACCCGGGGGCGTATATGTGTTTTATTAAGACATCGTCATGTCTCGTCAGAAGAGAAGAGCTTTCAAATCGCGCGCGAGCATCCGTGGCGCAATCGGTTAGTGCCTTCGGCTGTTAACCGAAAGGTTGGTGGTTCGATCCCACCCGGGGGCGTATATGAGTTTTATTAAGACATCGTAATGTCTCGTCAGAAGAGCAAGAGCTTTCAAAGCGCGCACGAGCCTCCGTGGCGCAATCGGTTAGCGCGTTCGGCTGTTAACCGAAAGGTTGGTAGTTCGATCCCACCCGGGGGCGTATATGTGTTTTATTAAGACATCGTAATGTCTCGTCAGAAGAGAAGAGCTTTCAAAGCGCGCCACGAGCATCCGTGGCGCAATCGGTTAGTGCCGTTCGGCTGTTAACCGAAAGGTTGGTGGTTCGATCCCACCCGGGGGCGTATATGTGTTTTATTAAGACATCGTAATGTCTCGTCAGAAGAGAAGAGCTTTCAAAGCGCGCGCGAGCCTCCGTGGCGCAATCGGTTAGCGCGTTCTCCTGTTAACCGAAAGGTTGGTGGTTCGATCCCACCCGGGGGCGTATATGAGTTTTATTAAGACATCGTAATGTCTCGTCGGAAGACAAGAGCATTTAGAGCGCCCACGAGCCTCCGTGGCGCAATCGGTTAGCGCGTTCGGCTGTTAACCGAAAGGTTGGTAGTTCCATCCCACCCGGGGGCGTATATGTGTTTTATTAAGACATCGTCATGTCTCGTCAGAAGAGAAGAGCTTTCAAATCGCGCGCGAGCATCCGTGGCGCAATCGGTTAGTGCCTTCGGCTGTTAACCGAAAGGTTGGTGGTTCGATCCCACCCGGGGGCGTATATGTGTTTTATTAAGACATCGTAATGTCTCGTCAGAAGAGAAGAGCTTTCAAAGCGCGCGCGAGCCTCCGTGGCGCAATCGGTTAGCGCGTTCTCGCTGTTAACCGAAAGGTTGGTGGTTCGATCCCACCCGGGGGCGTATATGAGTTTTATTAAGACATCGTAATGTCTCGTCGGAAGAGAAGAGCTTTCAAAGCGCGCGCGAGCCTCCGTGGCGCAATCGGTTAGCGCGTTCGGCTGTTAACCGAAAGGTTGGTGGTTCGATCCCACCCGGGGGCGTATATGTGTTTTATTAAGACATCGTAATGTCTCGTCAGAAGAGAAGAGCTTTCAAAGCGCGCGCGAGCCTCCGTGGCGCAATCGGTTAGCGCGTTCTCCTGTTAACCGAAAGGTTGGTGGTTCGATCCCACCCGGGGGCGTATATGAGTTTTATTAAGACATCGTAATGTCTCGTCGGAAGAGAAGAGCTTTCAGAGCGCCACGAGCCTCCGTGGCGCAATCGGTTAGCGCGTTCGGCTGTTAACCGAAAGGTTGGTAGGTTCCATCCCACCCGGGGGCGTATATGTGTTTTATTAAGACATCGTCATGTCTCGTCAGAAGAGAAGAGCTTTCAAATCGCGCGCGAGCATCCGTGGCGCAATCGGTTAGTGCCTTCGGCTGTTAACCGAAAGGTTGGTGGTTCGATCCCACCCGGGGGCGTATATGAGTTTTATTAAGACATCGTAATGTCTCGTCAGAAGAGAAGAGCTTTCAAAGCGCCGCGCGAGCCTCCGTGGCGCAATCGGTTAGCGCGTTCGGCTGTTAACCGAAAGGTTGGTAGGTTCGATCCCACCCGGGGGCGTATATGTGTTTTATTAAGACATCGTAATGTCTCGTCAGAAGAGAAGAGCTTTCAAAGCGCGCGCGAGCCTCCGTGGCGCAATCGGTTAGTCGCGTTCGGCTGTTAACCGAAAGGTTGGTGGTTCGATCCCACCCGGGGGCGTATATGTGTTTTATTAAGACAT
Organism: Acheta domesticus; assembly: GCA_031308135.1. Lineage (NCBI taxonomy): Eukaryota > Metazoa > Arthropoda > Insecta > Orthoptera > Gryllidae > Acheta > Acheta domesticus. Next base: position 98,738,639 of record JAHLJT010009419.1, read on the forward strand.
CGTAATGTCTCGTCAGAAGAGAAGAGCTTTCAAAGCGCGCGCGAGCCTCCGTGGCGCAATCGGTTAGCGCGTTCTCCTGTTAACCGAAAGGTTGGTGGTTCGATCCCACCCGGGGGCGTATATGAGTTTTATTAAGACATCGTAATGTCTCGTCGGAAGACAAGAGCTTTAGAGCGCCCAGCGAGCCTCCGTGGCGCAATCGGTTAGCGCGTTCGGCTGTTAACCGAAAGGTTGGTAGTTCCATCCCACCCGGGGGCGTATATGTGTTTTATTAAGACATCGTCATGTCTCGTCAGAAGAGAAGAGCTTTCAAATCGCGCGCGAGCATCCGTGGCGCAATCGGTTAGTGCCTTCGGCTGTTAACCGAAAGGTTGGTGGTTCGATCCCACCCGGGGGCGTATATGAGTTTTATTAAGACATCGTAATGTCTCGTCGGAAGAGAAGAGCTTTCAAAGCGCGCGCGAGCATCCGTGGCGCAATCGGTTAGTGCCTTCGGCTGTTAACCGAAAGGTTGGTGGTTCGATCCCACCCGGGGGCGTATATGTGTTTTATTAAGACATCGTAATGTCTCGTCAGAAGAGAAGAGCTTTCAAAGCGCGCGCGAGCCTCCGTGGCGCAATCGGTTAGCGCGTTCTCCTGTTAACCGAAAGGTTGGTGGTTCGATCCCACCCGGGGCGTATATGAGTTTTATTAAGACATCGTAATGTCTCGTCGGAAGAGAAGAGCTTTCAAAGCGCGCGCGAGCCTCCGTGGCGCAATCGGTTAGCGCGTTCTCCTGTTAACCGAAAGGTTGGTGGTTCGATCCCACCCGGGGGCGTATATGAGTTTTATTAAGACATCGTAATGTCTCGTCGGAAGAGAAGAGCTTTCAAGAGCGCGCACGAGCCTCCGTGGCGCAATCGGTTAGCGCGTTCGGCTGTTAACCGAAAGGTTGGTAGGTTCGATCCCACCCGGGGGCGTATATGAGTTTTATTAAGACATCGTAATGTCTCGTCAGAAGAGAAGAGCTTTCAAATCGCGCGCGAGCATCCGTGGCGCAATCGGTTAGTGCCTTCGGCTGTTAACCGAAAGGTTGGTGGTTCGATCCCACCCGGGGGCGTATATGAGTTTTATTAAGACATCGTAATGTCTCGTCGGAAGAGAAGAGCTTTCAAATCGCGCGCGAGCATCCGTGGCGCAATCGGTTAGTGCCTTCGGCTGTTAACCGAAAGGTTGGTGGTTCGATCCCACCCGGGGGCGTATATGAGTTTTATTAAGACATCGTAATGTCTCGTCGGAAGAGAAGAGCTTTCAAAGCGCGCGCGAGCCTCCGTGGCGCAATCGGTTAGCGCGTTCTCCTGTTAACCGAAAGGTTGGTGGTTCGATCCCACCCGGGGGCGTATATGAGTTTTATTAAGACATCGTAATGTCTCGTCGGAAGAGAAGAGCTTTCAAAGCGCGCGCGAGCCTCCGTGGCGCAATCGGTTAGCGCGTTCTCCTGTTAACCGAAAGGTTGGTGGTTCGATCCCACCCGGGGGCGTATATGAGTTTTATTAAGACATCGTAATGTCTCGTCGGAAGAGAAGAGCTTTCAAAGCGCGCGCGAGCCTCCGTGGCGCAATCGGTTAGCGCGTTCTCCTGTTAACCGAAAGGTTGGTGGTTCGATCCCACCCGGGGGCGTATATGTGTTTTATTAAGACATCGTCATGTCTCGTCAGAAGAGAAGAGCTTTCAAATCGCGCGCGAGCATCCGTGGCGCAATCGGTTAGTGCCTTCGGCTGTTAACCGAAAGGTTGGTGGTTCGATCCCACCCGGGGGCGTATATGAGTTTTATTAAGACATCGTAATGTCTCGTCAGAAGAGAAGAGCTTTCAAAGCGCGCGCGAGCCTCCGTGGCGCAATCGGTTAGCGCGTTCTCCTGTTAACCGAAAGGTTGGTGGTTCGATCCCACCCGGGGGCGTATATGAGTTTTATTAAGACATCGTAATGTCTCGTCGGAAGAGAAGAGCTTTCAAAGCGCGCGCGAGCCTCCGTGGCGCAATCGGTTAGCGCGTTCTCCTGTTAACCGAAAGGTTGGTGGTTCGATCCCACCCGGGGGCGTATATGAGTTTTATTAAGACATCGTAATGTCTCGTCGGAAGAGAAGAGCTTTCAAATCGCGCGCGAGCATCCGTGGCGCAATCGGTTAGTGCCTTCGGCTGTTAACCGAAAGGTTGGTGGTTCGATCCCACCCGGGGGCGTATATGTGTTTTATTAAGACATCGTAATGTCTCGTCAGAAGAGAAGAGCTTTCAAAGCGCCCACGAGCCTCCGTGGCGCAATCGGTTAGCGCGTTCGGCTGTTAACCGAAAGGTTGGTGGTTCGATCCCACCCGGGGGCGTATATGAGTTTTATTAAGACATCGTAATGTCTCGTCGCAAGAAAAGAGCTTTTAGAGCGCCCGCAATCCTCCGTGGCGCAATCGGTTAGCGCGTTCGGCTGTTAACCGAAAAGTTGGTGGTTCGGTCCCTTCCGGGGGCGTATATGTGTTTTATTAACACATCGTAATGCCTCGTGAGAAGAGAAGATCTTTCTAAGCGCGCGAGCCTCCTTGGCGCAATCGGTTTAGCGCGTTTGCCTGTTAAACGAAAGGTTGGTGGTTCGATCCCCCGGGGCCGTATATGTGTTTTATTAAGACATCGTATTGTCTCGTCAGAAGAGAAGAGCTTTAAAGCGCGCGCGAGCCTCCGTGGCGCAATCGGTTTGCGTGTTCGGCTGTTAACCGAAAGGTTGGTGGTTCGATCGCTTCCGGGGGCGTATATGTGTTTTTTAACACATCGTAATGCCTCGTCAGAAGAGAAGAGCTTTCAAAGCGCGCGCGAGTCTCCGTGGCGCATTCGGTTAGCGCGTTCGGCTGTTAACCGAAGGGTTGGTGGTTCGATCCCACCCGGGGCGTATATGTGTTTTATTAACACGTCGTAATGCCTCGTCAGAAGAGAAGAGCTTTCAAAGCGCGCGCGAGTTTCCGTGGCGCATTCGGTTAGCGCGTTCGGCTGTTAACCGAAAGGTTGGTGGTTCGATCCCAACGGGGTCCGTATATGTGTTTAATAAGACATCGTAATGTCTCGTCAGAAGAGAAGAGCTTTCCAAGCGCGCGCGAGCCTCCGTGGCGCAATCGGTTGGCGCGTTCGGCTGTTAACCGAAAGGTTGGTGGTTCGATTCCTTCCGGGGGCGTACATGTGTTTTATTAAGACATCGTAATGCCTCGTCAGAAGAGAAGAGCTTTCAAAGCGTGCGTTGGTTCGATCCTTCCGGGGGCGTATATGTGTTTTGTTAACACATCGTAATGCCTCGTCAGAAGAGAAGAGCTTTCAAAGCGCGCGCGAGCCTCCGTGGCGCAATCGGTTAGCGCGTTCGGCTGTTAACCGAAAGGTTGGTGGTTCGATCCCACCCGGGGGCGTATATGTGTTTTATTAACACGTCGTAATGCCTCGTCAGAAGAGAAAAGCTTTCAAAGAGCGCGCGAGCCTCCGTGGCGCAATCGGTTAGCGTGTTCGGCTGTTAACCGAAAGGCTGGTGGTTCGATCCCTTCCGGGGGCGTATATGTTTTTTTTAACACATCGTAATGCCTCGTCAGAAGAGAAAAGGTTTCAATGCGCGCGCGCGCATCCGTGGCGCAATCGGTTAGCGTGTTCGGCTGTTAACCGAAAGCTTGGTGGTTCGATCCCTTCCGGGGGCGTATATGTATTTTATTAACACATCGTAATGCCACGTCAGAAGAGAAGAGCTTTCGATGCGCGCGCGAGCCTCAGTGGCGCAATCGGTTAGCGCGTTCGGCTGTTAACCAAAAGGTTGTTGGTTCGATTCCACCCGGGGCGTGTACGTGTTTTATTAAGACATCGTAATGCCTCGTCAGAAGAGAAGAGCTTTCAAAGCGCGCGCGAGCCTCGGTGGCGCAATCGGTTAGCGTGTTCGGCTGTTAACCGAAAGGTTGGTTGTTCCATCCCACCCGGGAGCGTATTTGTGTTTTATTAAGACATCGTAATGTCTCTTTAGAAGAGAAGAACTTTTAAACCGCGCGCGAGCCTCCGTGGCGCAATCGTTTAACGCGTTCGGCTGTTAATAGAAAGGTTGGTGGTTGGATCACACCCGGGGCCGTATATGTGTTTTTATTAAGACATCGTAATGTCTCGTTAGAAGAGAAGAGCATTCAATGCGCGCGAGCTTCCGTGGTGCAATTGGTTAGAGCGCTCGGCTGTTAACCGAAAGGTTGGTGGTTCGATCCCACCCGGGGGCGTATATGTGTTTTATTAAGACATCGTATTGTCTCGTCAGAAGAGAAGAGCTTTCAAAGCGCGCGCGAGCCTCCGTGGCGCAATCGGTTAGCGCGTTCGGCTGTTAACCGAAAGGTTGGTGGTTCGATCCCACCCGGGGGCGTAATTTGTGTTTTATTAAGACATCGTAATGTCTCTTTAGAAGAGAAGAACTTTCAAACCGCGCGCGAGCCTCCGTGGCGCAATCGTTTAACGCGTTCGGCTGTTAATCGAAAGGTTGGTGGTTGGATCACACCCGGGGCCGTATATGTGTTTTTATTAAGACATCGTAATGTCTCGTTAGAAGAGAAGAGCATTTATTGCGCGCGAGCTTCCGTGGTGCAATTGGTTAGAGCGCTCGGCTGTTAACCGAAAGGTTGGTGGTTCGATCCCACCCGGGGGCGTATATGTGTTTTATTAAGACATCGTATTGTCTCGTCAGAAGAGAAGAGCTTTAAAAGCGCGCGCGAGCCTCCGTGGCGCAATCGGTTTGCGTGTTCGGCTGTTAACCGAAAGGTTGGTGGGTCGATCCCTTCCGGGGGCGTATATGTGTTTTATTAAGACATCGTAATGCCTCGTCAGAAGAGAAGAGCTTTCAAAGCGTGCGTGGGTTCGATCCCTTCCGGGGGCGTATATGTGTTTTGTTAACACATCGTAATGCCTCGTCAGAAGAGAAGAGCTTTCAAAGCGCGCGCGAGCCTCCGTGGCGCAATCGGTTAGCGCGTTCGGCTGTTAACCGAAAGGTTGGTGGTTTGATCCCTTCCGGGGGCGTATATGTGTTTTATTAACACGTCGTAATGCCTCGTCAGAAGAGAAGAGCTTTCGAAAGCGCGCGCGAGCCTCCGTGGGACAATCGGTAAGCGCGTTCGGCTGTTTACCGAAAGGCTGGTGGTTCGATACCTTCCGGGGGCGTATATGTGTTTTATTAACACGTCGTAATGCCTCGTCAGAAGAGAAGAGCTTTCAAAACGCCCGCGAGCCTCGGTGGCGCAATCGGTTAGCGCGTTCGTCTGTTAACCGAAAGTTTGGTGGTTCTATCCCACCGGGGGGGGCGTATATGTGTTTTATTAAGACATTTATTATTTAAGACATTTAGACATTTATATATTATTTTAAGACATTTATATATTTATTTAAGACATTAAGACATTTATTTATTAATGTCTCGTCGGAAGAGAAGAGCTTTTAAAGCGCTCGCGAGCCTCCTTGGTGCAATCGGTTTGCGTGTTCGGCTGTTAACCGAAAGGTTGGTGGTTCGATCCCACCCAGGGGCGTGTATGTGTTTTATTAAGACATCGTAATGTCTCGTCAGAAGAGAAGAGCTTTCAAAGCGCGCGAGCCTCCGTGGCGCAATCGGTTAGCGTGTTCGTCTGTTAACCGAAAGTTTGGTGGTTCGATCCCACCCGGGGGCGTATATGTGTTTTATTAAGACATCGTAATGTCTCGTCAGAAGAGAAGAGCTTTCAAAACGCGCGCGAGCCTCCGTGGCGCAATCGGTTAGCGTGTTCGGCTGTTAACCGAAAGGTTTGTGGTTCAATCTCACGCGGGGGCGTATATGTGTTTTATTAACACTTTGTAATGCCTCGTCAGAAGAGAAGAGCTTTCAAAGCGCGCGCGAGTATCCGTGGCGCAATCGGTTAGCGTGTTCGGCTATTAACCGAAAGGTTGGAGGTTCGATCCCACCCGGGGGCGTATATGCGTTTTATTAACACATCGTAATGCCTCGTCAGAAGAGAAGAGCTTTCAAAGCGCGCGCGAGCCTCCGTGGCGCAATCGGTTAGCGTGTTCGGTTGTAAACCGAAAGGTTGGTGGTTCGATCCCACCCGGGGGCGTATATGTGTTTTATTAACGCATTGTAATGCCTCGTCAGAAGAGAAGAGCTTTCAAAGCGCGCGCGAGCCTCCGTGGCGCATTCGGTTAGCGCGTTCGGCTGTTAACCGAAAGTTTGGTGGTTCGATCCCACTCGGGGGCGTATATGTGTTTTATTAACACATCATAATGCCTCGTCAGAAGAGAAGAGCTTTCAAAGCGCGCGCGTGCCTCCGTGGCGCAATCGGTTAGCGCGTTCGGCTGTTAACCGAAAGGTTGTTGGTTCGATCCTACCCGGGGGCGTATATGTGTTTTATTAACACGTCGTAATGCCTCGTCAGAAGAGAAAAGCTTTCACAGCGCGCGCGAGCCTCCGTGGCGCAATCGGATAGCGCGTTCGGCTGTTAACCGAAAGGTTGATGGTTCGATCCCACCCGGGGGCGTATATGTGTTTTATTAAGACATCGTAATGTCTCGTCAGAAGAGAAGAGCTTTCAAAGCGCGCGCGAGCCCCCGTGGCGCAATCGGTTGGCGCGTTGGGCTGTTAATCGAAAGGTTGTTGGTTCGATCCCACCCGGGGGTGTATATGAGCCATTCCACGTCAAATCACACAAGTGTTGACACGACATTTTTTTTAAATGTACGATTTTTTTTACCTACGTCTGGACATCAAAAAAAGAGACACGTATTTTTTTATTTGCCTGAAAATTGTTATTTGTGTAGTTTTGGCTACATTAAATTTTGGAATTTACAGGTACTTCACAAAATAAGATCAATTATCTCTCCGAATTTAATAAATATAATACGTTCTGGTTTGGGTCATTTAATACTTTGAAATGTGTATTTTATTCCTCTGTAATTAAATTTTTCAAAAAATATTTTTTTCATTTTAAAAAATGTATTTTTTTCAAAAAAATTAAAATGTCTATATAAACTCTATGAGATAAAAATTTGAAAAAAATATAGGCGTGTTCCTTGTTCAATTTTGTATCAAATACAAGAAGAAAAAAAGTGGGTACTCCACACATACAGTTTTAAGAAAATCAATTGTAAGGATGAGGGCGCGCTCTGCCTACCCATGAATTGTGTTCGGCCAGTCTTTAATGCAAGTGCTGAAGAACTAAGAAAAGAATGAACGTCCGCCCGATAAGGGTTTCAAGAGTTAGTAGTATTTCAGTTGTTCACTCTGCCCCCAGAATGTATGACTGTGTCATGTCATGATTGTGTCATGATGTTGTGACATCTAATAAACGAAAATTTCTTTATGAACTTTCTCAGATTAAAATTAGAAAAAATAAGCATATTTCTTGTTCAATTTTCTACAAAACATAACAAGAAAAAAGTGGGCACTCAACACGTACAGATAAAAAAATCAATTGTAATTATGGTATTCGTGCGCGTGGTTCCTGCCCCTGCACTAACGAATTGTGTTCGATCAGTCTTGGATACTAATGTCGACGAACAATGAAAAGAATGACCCTCTACCTGATTTGGGTTTCAACAAACATTAGTAAATTTATGTTCACTCTTTCCCCAGAAGGGATGGGTGAAAGCAAAACGAATGTTTTTCCTCGTGTCAGCGAAACGAATTTTACTGCGAGTCCCTTTGCGTCCTAGGGACGGGTTGCCCTCCTGACCTTGCTCGTGAAGTACAATCGACCACTTGTCAAGGGACATAGTTAACTTTTCTCAACATAGTCGCAATACGCAATACTTATGAAGACAAGAATGCTAGTATTTGTTCTGTGAATCGTGTGTACACTGTGAAACATGAGTGGCGATCAGCGTGTGAGATAGATGTTTCAATCCATTTAAACTTTCTGATCACAATTTTTAAAAAAGAAAATCTCCAAGACGCGTAAACCACGATTTGCTGGTGAATTTACAGGAGTCATTAGATTGGCAAATTTGTGATTCATTTCTGAAGAAAGGGAATCTGCTTCCAAAACGGCCTATTCTTAATGAAGATAGCATCGAGATCAGTGGCTCCCGTGGCATTAACGAAAGTAGCGTAACGTCCAGTGAAAAAAGTGGAAATCAAGGAAGTGACAATTTAAGTTCTTCAGATAGTTCGTCAAGTATCTGCGAAATGAATAAAGAGAAGATAAACATGAGTTTAATTGCAATAGGAGAAACCCCCGCCACGAAAAGAAAATTGGAACAAAATGGTATCTCCATGAGAAATTTTAAAAAGTACAAAGTGCCAACACAGATAATTTTTTTTCACGTTGAAGATTCTTCGACGTCCATCGAAAAATCAGAGACAGTACTATTTAGTAACTTTTCGATTACTTTCACTCAACAGATGACATGACGTTGAAAATTTAAATTTTGACAATTTTTGAAAGTTGGACATACAACAAAATTAAACGATTTTTTGCAGCAACCGAACGGATGATAAAAGTGTCTAAAACGTTGGCTGAAGAAAATGGAATTTTGTCCAGAACTGAAGTACATTCGGTAGGGCATTAAAACTGTGCATTGTGACGAAAGTTCAGGAATTCTATGGTACGCGAGTACTTGTATTTAAAGTGAGTTGTTAGGGACCAGAAATTTTCAAAATGTCAGTCAAAACCAGAATCAAGAATCCGTCATTTAATTATTTATAAGTTTATAAATTATCTATAAGATATTAATATTATTTATATGTATTTTAATACACATAAATATTATTATTTATAAATTCAATCATGAAGTTTCACCACCTCAAGAAGTACTTAAATTACTGCTTCATCCAAAGAAACCGACGACCAGTAACGCAAAAAACGTGTCTATTGCTGCAATCTATTACACACTGGCTCGTAAAATATTAATATCTTTTAAAGTTACTGAGATTCTACTTTAATTTTTTGTGGACTTATTATCAATACTCTAGTGCGTTTATAAATATTTTTTAAAATTTTTTAGCTCATCGAGTTTACAAAAATATTCAATTTTCAAAATTTCAGTTTTTTGAAAAAAATTGAAAATTCAAAAAATTAAATATTTTGCAAAACCTTAAAAATTAAATATGTTTTTAAGTTTCGAATGGAATTTGAACGGAATTTCTATAATTGGTGTATTCAAATGTATGATATTTTTAAGTTAGTGATGCGCCTCATTTTTAGCAAATTTCATCATACAATATTTCCGAAAATAATAGTTAGAAAAAAAATAAAAATACACGTGTTCACTTATTTGATCCATATAACAAATAGAAAAATTAGAAAATAAATAAAAATATGAAGGTCAAATTTTGGTCTTTTTTGTGCGATTTGACGTGGAATGGCTCATATGTATTTTATTAAGACATCGTAATGTCTCATCGGAAGAGAAGAGCTTTCAAAGCGCGCGCAAGCCTCCGTGGCGCAATCGGTTTGCGCGTTCGGCTGTTAACCGAAAGGTTGATGGTTCGATCCCACTCGGGGGCGTTTTATTGACAAATCGTAATGTCTCGTCGGAAGAGAAGAGATTTTGTAAGAATGCTCGAGCCTCCGTGGCGCAATCGGTTAGCACTCTTCGTCTGTTATCCGAAAAGTTGGTGGTGTCCCTATTTTCAGTTCAAGCACGCCCCACAGATTGAAGAAAACATTAATTTTTCGATATCTAGTTCCCCAATACCTATATGCCCTTTGAAATCTCGTAATCGATTTTCCGCTCTTTTACAAATTTTTGTTTTTTATCACGTATTTTTATCTGTATATACCTTTGTATATGAGAATTTTTTTTTCAAAAGGGAACACACAGTGAACATTATTTAGTAGAACATTCAATAGGAACTGAAACAATGCGGAGCCATGCTTTGGAGATCTGCTCCGGTCGGAGACTTGTGTGCCAATGTTCCTGGCTCTGAGACGCCAATCATAATGAAGCCTACTTTGGACGAATTTTCGTTAGTCTGTCGTCTGACGCTATTTTACAATGTTTTGGTTTCGTTTAAACACGTGTTGATAAAGGAAATTTTCATATTGATCCCGGCTTTTGCTGCTGTAACTACTGTGCCGTGGCGGTAGTATCTCGCCAACCAGCGTTCCGACTCAACTGCCCGGGTAGCTGGGGCGAATCACGCGCGAAGTGCTGTGTTGTCGGCGCAGGTTGTTCGGAGCGGGTCGCAATCCGAATGTGGACGAGCTGCTGAACGAGATGGCCTTCTTCCCGTACAGCGAGGCGCCCTACCTGGTGCAGATGTGCGGCCTGGGCGGCCGGGCCCCGCGCATGCGCTGTCCGCAGGACGGCCTGCGCGAGATGGCGCGCGAGGTACGTACACGCGCAGGTACAATTCGCAGTGACCATGAACGTAAACTTGAACGTCAGTGGTGTCAAGGTCTTCTACTGGTGGCAATGGCACGCTTCGAGGCACCGTAGCATGCCACGAGCTTCTCTGCGCAACTTACGGCAGGAAAGGGAACTATTAGTAACCCCGCTTTTTACAATAGTGATGGCGTTGTCTATTGTGGCGGGGTAATAGACTGCCTGGAGGGGCGATTTTGTCATGGCACTCGTGTCACAGACTTCCGTTCGTGGCATCGACCTTGACAACACTGGTGAACGTAGCCACTAGTCGATGTCATCCTCATTTGGTCATGTTTCACGTCAGTTTATTCTCTCGGTTATCGTGCTGAGTCTCCCTGTCCACAGTTAATGTCATTATAAGGCCCTTTTGGTGAGGAACCTGAGGAGTTATGGAGCCTTCACTTCTACCTCCGCCGTGGCTCGTAAGCTTCTCCACTGTATACTGCGATTTTTCTGAGAGCGACTCTCAAGGAAACTCAAATTCCATCATCGCGATGGAATATGTCACGGCATTTCGCGTCTTTCTCAGTCGTTCCGCTAGATTTCGCACGATCGCGACCGTATGAAGCAGTGCTTGCGATCATGCGACTTCTCCCGGCAAGACCGAGAAAAGACGCGAAATGCCGTGACATATTCCATCGCGATGATGGAATTTGAGTTTCCTTGAGAGTCGCTCTTAGAAAAATCACAGTATAGAAAGAGATGGGTAGGCTCCTCTGTTGCACCGAAGTTTCCCCGTTCTGCGTAGCACCAGTTTGCAACACGAACCATGTGACCACAGTACGGGCACTTCATTTAAAAAAGCAGACCACGAGCCCAGCTGTCTCCTGCTGCAGGTAGCTCGTAAGCCCGGGGCAGCGTGTGCGCCAGGTTACGAGTACGGAGTTGGCGGTCAGATGGCGCTCACGTAGCGGCTTAGGATATTGTGGAAATTACTCCCCTGGGCATGCAGGCAGTAAAGCTCTCACACATATAATACGGCAGAGAGAGGAGTAGGAAGGCATAGGGTTTTTGAAGGTGCTACATGGCGGTTGGTGTAGGCCCTGCCATGTCACCACACCAAAAAAAATAACCACGTGGGATTCGAATCTGCACATCCCGCAGCTCGTAATTGCCGCCTTAACCACTACTCAGCGGGACTCTTGTTGATATTGATACAATAAATACTCTTCTCGGAAATTCTGTATGAAATCGAACTAAATTTAGCAAAATGGATGCACTCTTGTTTGGATGAAAATCTTTTCGTTTACTGTAAGTATCACGAATGATTCTAGGGAGTGTCTCGTTAATTATAATGCACCACATTTACCAATAACAATTCATGTTTTTACAAACCTCATTATCTTCAGACTAATGAAAACGCTAGATATTTTTTGGTATGTCATCTTGCTGCGATATATGATAGTGGGGGAGCGCAGTCATTTGTTAATGTAACCCCCTTGCCGTCGCATTTATGAGAACGTCCCTGGAAAATGCTGCTGCAAATTTCGTTATTCCTCTTTCCTTCGGGCTCCGGGGCGGTTGGCGATTGCGGTTTGGCCAGGCTTGGCTTTGAGACTCTTTGGACACTGAGTGGGCAAATCTCCCTTTGGCTTGACCGTCTTGGTTATTTCTTTCACACAGATTCGCAGTCCCTGCTCAGAGGTGCTGTTTTCTTGTTGGTGGAAAGGGCAACCATTCAACTGTTGTCAACATTTTCTGCCTCTGGAGACAGAAATGGGGCTATGTTTCTCACTGAACAACATCCACACTAGGTGCGTAACAATGAGAAGTGAATGAATTTATTGAGTAGCATACACAATTTCGTTTGTAATTTACGTGTATGGTATTTTAATATTTTAGGTCAGATGCTTTTTGGACGATTCTCATCTCTCTAATCCGTGAACCTTGCATCTCGCAAAATAATTGGGAGTGGGAAATTTGGATTTCATTTCAAAGATGAGAGCTTCGATTCTTCATTGATTCGATTGATTTATTTACTAAGAACGATAAACTTCCAGGGGGGACTGACTCAGGCTTCTAATATGTTTCTGCCAAAGGATAGTACAATCAAAACTACTTTTTCGTAGAATAAAAACTTAATATTATGTTTTAAATCACAGGAAGAAATATAATAAGCACCTAAACCTTTAGAAAATGTAAAAATTTAAAATATTCAATATTCTTCTTGTTAACGATTGCTAATTAATCTTTGCAGGACACCTGACGAGACTTTGAGTATAGTGTCCAACTGGCAGATTGGGAAAGGCAGCCTTTCTGTAGAAATGAAAGCAGATGTAATTGTAAGTAAGGCATTTCTAAACTTGACAATAAATATATTATTTCAGAAAATACTGCGATTCAGTAAACCTGATGTTATAGTGTCCACAGCAGGTTACATAGTATCCAGTTATGATTAAAACGATAGTTACGATCAAAAAAATAAAAATAGAAACGTAGCAAAGATGTCGCAAGAGGCCGAGCAGGAGTCTCTGCCATGGGAGCAGGAGGAACGCTCGGAGTGAGCTCAGTGATGGGGATTGGTAGGGGGGGTGGACCAGCCGGGGGAGTCGACGCCTGCAGCTGAGCATGAGCCGTAACACTTGGTGCCCGACAACGAAAAACTGTTCCCTTAGAGGTGTGTTGTGTGGGTGACAGGTGGTGGTGTTGGGGCCGCAGGAGGAGACGTCGCTGATGGCCGAGCGTGTGGCGCTGCGGTGGGTGCGGGAGGAAGGAGAAACGTATCGGCTCAGGTGTGAGGTGGGTGGCCAATGGTAGTGCAGGGGCCGGGGAGGAGCCGTCGCCGGGGTCGAATGTGGGACGCTATCATTGGTGCTCCCCACATGCCGAAGAGCTGATGAGTGTTGTGTGTGTGGCAGGTGGGGTGCAGGGGTCAGAGGAGGAGACGTCGCTTTCGGCTGATGTGTGCTTGGTGTGTTTATGACGTTTTCGGTGGGGTGGTGCGCTTTCGGCTGCGCGTGGTGTGTAGGTGGCAAGTGGTGGTACAGGAGGAGCCATCGCTAGATGCTAAGCGGGAGGCGATGCAGGCGGGAGGATTGGGAGTAGGAGGAATGATGGCCGATGTGTGATGGAAGTGGTAGGTGATGGTGCAGGGGCCGGAGGAGGAGATGTTGCTTTCGGCTGTCGCGCATGGTGTGTGCGCGGCAGACGGTGGTGCAGGGGCCGGAGGTGCTGGCGTCGCTGGGAGGGGGTGGATGGGAGGGACACACACACCAGGCGCTGCCATTTGTGCTTGAGGAAGTAGGAATGAGGAGTGGTGTGTGTGTGGCAAGTGGTGGTGCAAGGTCCGCAGGAGGAGACGTCGCTTTAGGCTGAGGCGCCTGGTGTGTGTGTGTGTGTGTGGCAAGTGGTGCTGCAGGATCCGCAGGGGGAGACGTCGCTTTCGGTTCAGGTGTGTGTTGTGTCGGTGGCAGGCAGTGGTGCAGGGGCCGGAGGTGCTGGCGTCGCTGCCCTCCCCCCGGGTGAGAGTGGAGCGCCAGGCGCTGTCGTTGGCGCGAGGAAGTAGGAATGAGGAGTGGCGTGTGGGCGGCAGGTGGTGGTGGTGCAGGGGCCGGAGGTGCTGGCGTCGCTGCCCTCCCCTCCGGGTGAGAGTGGAGCGCCAGGCGCTGTCGTTTGGCGCGAGGAAGTAGGAATGAGGAGTGGCGTGTGGGCGGCAGGTGGTGGTGGTGCAGGGGCCGGAGGTGCTGGCGTCGCTGCCCTCCCCTCCGGGTGAGAGTGGAGCGCCAGGCGCTGTCGTTGGCGCGAGGAAGTAGGAATGAGGAGTGGCGTGTGGGCGGCAGGTGGTGGTGGTGCAGGGGCCGGAGGTGCTGGCGTCGCTGCCCTCCCCCCCGGGTGAGAGTGGAGCGCCAGGCGCTGTCGTTGGCGCGAGGAAGTAGGAATGAGGAGTGGCGTGTGGGCGGCAGGTGGTGGTGGTGCAGGGGCCGGAGGTGCTGGCGTCGCTGCCCTCCCCCCCGGGTGAGAGTGGAGCGCCAGGCGCTGCCGTTGGTGCGAGGAAGTAGGAATGAGGAGTGGCGTGTGGGCGGCAGGTGGTGGTGGTGCAGGGGCCGGAGGTGCTGGCGTCGCTGCCCTCCCCCCCGGGTGAGAGTGGAGCGCCAGCCGCTGTCCTTGGCGCGAGGAAGTAGGAATGAGGAGTGGCGTGTGGGCGGCAGGTGGTGGTGGTGCAGGGGCCGGAGGTGCTGGCGTCGCTGCCCTCCCCCCGGGTGAGAGTGGAGCGCCAGGCGCTGTCGTTGGCGCGAGGAAGTAGGAATGAGGAGTGGCGTGTGGGCGGCAGGTGGTGGTGGTGCAGGGGCCGGAGGTGCTGGCGTCGCTGCCCTCCCCCCCCGGGTGAGAGTGGAGCGCCAGGGCGCTGCCGTTGGTGCGAGGAAGTAGGAATGAGGAGTGGCGTGTGGGCGGGAGGTGGTGGTGGTGCAGGGGCCGGAGGTGCTGGCGTCGCTGCCCTCCCCCCGGGTGAGAGTGGAGCGCCAGGCGCTGTCGTTGGCGCGAGGAAGTAGGAATGAGGAGTGGCGTGTGGGCGGCAGGTGGTGGTGGTGCAGGGGCCGGAGGTGCTGGCGTCGCTGCCCTCCCCCCCGGGTGAGAGTGGAGCGCCAGGCGCTGTCGTTGGCGCGAGGAAGTAGGAATGAGGAGTGGCGTGTGGGCGGCAGGTGGTGGTGGTGCAGGGGCCGGAGGTGCTGGCGTCGCTGCCCTCCCCCCCGGGTGAGAGTGGAGCGCCAGGCGCTGTCGTTGGCGCGAGGAAGTAGGAATGAGGAGTGGCGTGTGGGCGGCAGGTGGTGGTGGTGCAGGAGCCGGAGGTGCTGGCGTCGCTGCCCTCCCCCCCGGGTGAGAGTGGAGCGCCAGGCGCTGTCGTTGGCGCGAGGAAGTAGGAATGAGGAGTGGCGTGTGGGCGGCAGGTGGTGGTGGTGCAGGAGCCGGAGGTGCTGGCGTCGCTGCCCTCCCCCCCGGGTGAGAGTGGAGCGCCAGGCGCTGTCGTTGGTGCGAGGGAGTAGGACTGAGGAGTGGCGTGTGGGCGGCAGGCTGTGGTGCAGGGGCCGGAGGAGCTGCCGTCGCTGGGCGCCGAGCGCCAGGCGCTGCCGTTGGCGCGAGGGAGTAGGACTGAGGAGTGGCGTGTGGGCGGCAGGTGGTGGTGCAGGGGCCGGAGGAGCTGCCGTCGCTGGGTGCAGAGCGCCAGGCGCTGCCGTTGGCGCGAGGGAGTAGGACTGAGGAGTGGCGTGTGGGCGGCAGGTGGTGGTGCAGGGGCCGGAGGAGCTGCCGTCGCTGGGCGCCGAGCGCCAGGCGCTGCCGTTGGCGCGAGGGAGTAGGACTGAGGAGTGGCGTGTGGGCGGCAGGCTGTGGTGCAGGGGCCGGAGGAGCTGCCGTCGCTGGGCGCCGAGCGCCAGGCGCTGCCGTTGGCGCGAGGGAGTAGGACTGAGGAGTGGCGTGTGGGCGGCAGGCTGTGGTGCAGGGGCCGGAGGAGCTGCCGTCGCTGGGCGCCGAGCGCCAGGCGCTGCCGTTGGCGCGAGGGAGTAGGACTGAGGAGTGGCGTGTGGGCGGCAGGCTGTTGTGCAGGGGCCGGAGGAGCTGCCGTCGCTGGGCGCCGAGCGCCAGGCGCTGCCGTGGCTGCGCGAGGGGCACGCGACGCTGCGCCGCGTGGCGGTGCGCGAGATGAGCAACGCGGGGGGCGTGGCCGCCGTGGCGCCCGCGCTGCGCCGCTGCCGCTTCCCCTGGGAGCCGCTGCCCGGCGCGCCGCCCGCCGACCGCTACTCGTACGGCGGCTGCGTGGCCGCGTGCCGCCGCGCCCGGGAGAGGCAGCTCTGCGGCTGCTACCTCCACCTCGCGCCCCTTCCCGACGGTAAGCGAGCCACAGCAGTCGAATTCGCGGGGGGAGGAAGTGTCAGTGAATATCAAAGTATTAATACATACAGTGGATAAAAAGTAATAAAATAATTGCTGAAACTTAACCATTAACTGGTGACGTGCCTTCAAACTTCTGTTACCGGTGATGTGCGGTCTGTGAGACCGCCAAATGTTTTAGGCAGATTATTTTCGGTGTCCTCTTTCATGTTGAGTAGACAGCTTTTTTCACGTTAACAATGTTATAATAAACAAGAAAATAAAAGGATTTGTTATTAATATGCAAAATGAAAATAATATAATTATTTATAACTCGACGAGTAAATTTCTGGCTATATTGTGTTTCATATTGTTTCTTCAGTATTAATTATCTTAAGAACTCCTAGAAAGATTTCAAATATTACTCACTACATTAAAAAACTTCATTTAAATACCATAATTCATTGTTACACGAAAATTATTCATTAATAAAAAATATGCAATTCACATTTACTGTGGGAAAAGCAGTCCTACTACTGGTGATGTGAGGTCTGCGAGACCGCCCCGAAACTTTAACTGGCCTTCAAAGGCGAACGGCTAGCAGTGAATCCGCTGCCCCGCATGTGAGTGTAGCACCAGAAAGGAGGGCTACGCGTACATTTTTCCTCACCAATTAGGGTTGAGTCGCCGTGCTGCCATCTGCCATGACAAAGAAATGACTATTAGACGAGTGTGTGCAGCGAGCGGCAACAACACTCTGTCAGGCTACTGCAGTGTGTAAATTGTTGAACTTCGTAGCAGTGGTGCAAGCGCTTTAACATAATGTTTCCTCAGGTTAGAGCAACGTTCGTGGCTCAAAATTGCAGTGGCGCGAGGTCGGAGTAAGCAAGAATGTTTTCAGAGACAGCGTGAAGCATGTGTTGATGCCGAGTTGCCGTACTTCACAGACGCACGATGGTTTAAGTGTTCAGATTAGGCAGAGATGCATGCTGTGACCAGAACACCCCACGTGGAGAACTCTTGCGCCGCTGGCAATGGCACATTCTGGAACATCCCCCTTACTCACCCGCTATGAGTCCCTGTAATTATGATCTCTTCAGCAAAGTGAAGTACCCGATACAATACCATAAAAGAAATTATTCACGCGGCAATTCAATTATTAAGGCTGGTCAGTGTGAGACATCAACAGAAATGGATATGCAGATGGTGGACGAAGCCTTCCTAACATTTGGCAAAAGGCCATTAATAACGGAAGCGATTATATTGAAGGCGTATAAATGCAAATACCTCTGTCAATAAAGTCATTTCAGAGAAAAAATTCTCATTACTTTTTATCCAACCCTTGTATTCTCCTCCCGGGAAAAATACTCCATTTCCAAGTACATAAATAATTTCCACACATGTTAGCATTTTTACCTAACTTCAGTAATAACAGGACACATCATGAAAGGTCGAGTCTCTACACATATATACTCCATGCATCCCGGATATCACGTTCCGGATATCAAGTTCCTACACGACATTTCCGAGGCTTGATGCTTGTAAATTATCATGTAAAAAGTGTGTATTGAGTAGACTACACGTTCGAATGTGAGGATTTATTTTGTCCTAGATTATAAACAAGTAATATAAACTACTCTGAGGATAACTTAATAATTGCTGAAATGTAGAAGTGTTCAGAATGGTTGTTTTTCTTTACATTCTCTATTTTCAAGAAATTTTCTTAATTATTTCCAATCTTTAAAATGTTCGTTTTTTTCAAAAAATGGAAAAGAAAACGTCTTGGGAAAGTTCTTAGGAAATTTATTTCAAATTACGACAATTTATTATAAATGTTGATAAAATACACAATCAACATTACTTCATATTTAGAAGTTGGTGCTAAAATCTTGGAGCATTCATTAGCAAATATTTTGAATTGGATGTAAATAGGTATATTTTTGTCTTGAATGAAAAAAATAGAGGCCCCACGTAAGGACCTCTGCCGCGCGGTTCCCGTAAGCAGCAGGGGCCTTCCCACGCCGCCACCACCGCACCCCCGTGGAAGGGATGGGCGGGCGATCGGCGAGGGTAGGGTTCGCCGACCCGTTGGGGCTACGAACAAAGGGCCGCAGCGGTAAAACGCCGCGACCGAGTGTTCGGCGCCGCGGTGTTCGGAAGCGCGCGTGGCGACGTGGCCTGTACTGCGATTTTTCCAACGCTGTGGCGTAAAACAGCTATTTCGGTGTCATCAAATCGGAAGGTTGACCGCCATCATAGTGACGTTACTGTAGAAATGTGTAAGGTCCCCATTGGATAGCACCGTATCAGCTGATGACCTACCAGAGACAGAGTTGAATATGCTGCGATTTTCGCAACTCTGTCCCTGTCAAAAATCAGCTGTTTCGTGGCCATCCAATTGGAAGCTTATACAGTTAGTAACAGTCTTGTTTGTACAGTCCATAATTTGCTCGAAAATCGTTCATTTTAAGTGTAAAAGTAATACTAACAAAAATATATTACAAGATAATTGAATAATTCCAGTTAAATAAAATGTAAATTTGTACACCTAGACGAAACGGCCTTGAATTTGAAGCTCACCAGCACATTTTGTTGCTTGGAAACCTTCTTAGCGGCTAGTTCCCGAGCGACTAAATGTGCTGGTGAATTTCAAATTCAAGGCCATTTCTTCTAGGTGTACTAAGTTACATTTTATTAAACTGTAATTATTCAATTATCTTATAATATATTTCATTAGTATTAATTTTCCACCGAAAATTAATGTTTCTCGAGCAAATTATGGACTGTTTTAACAAGACTGTTACCAACTGTTTGTCGTTACAGTGACGTCACTATGGTGACGTTCAAGTTACTGAATGGATGAAACCGTCAACAGCTGGTTCCTGTCAGGGGCAGAGTTGCGAAAATCGCAATGTAAGTGTTGGCCTGAGGCGCGTTGCGTGTGCTGCTCGCAGAGGGCGCGCCGGCGTGCGACCTGCGCGGCGTGCACTGCCTGCTGACGCACAGCGCGGAGCTGCTCGCCCAGGCGCCGTCGCCCGACCAGTTCGGCCTCTTCTGCGACTGCCCCGTCTCCTGCCAGGAGATGGCCATCAGCACCCTCTACGAGGACATCATACGCACGTACGCACCAACACTAGAGAGTTTTTGCCACCTCGAACGTTAAGCACTATCGATCTTCTGCGCATGCGCAGATGCACTAAAGTGACGCGAAACTTGAACTGCGCATGAGCAGAAGATCGATAGTGCTGTCCGTGCAAAAACTCCCTACTCTCTACAACAGATAAAGCTCTTATGACTAGAGACCGGATTTTTATGTTATTACATATTTTTGCCTTTCTACTTACCGTTCTCAAAATTGTGATCTTGACGAATCATAGCCCTCGTAGCACAATATCGAATTTTTTCGTTACATATTTTCACATATTTAGTACTATATTACATATTTCACATATTTTGCGGTTTTCACGGTACATTTTCTTATTTTTTCAATTTTCTTCAATTTAATTTCATATTTTTTTATGAAAAGACGTATTTGTTAAATCAGCATTTTCCTACATTATTGGGGAAATCTACGTGTCCAAAATATCACTGACACTGCGTTTTGTGATCTGTAACCTTAATTTCCGAGAAAAAATTGAGATCGCCGACGTGTAACACTTCGATGAACATGCTACAGTGTATGTTTGCTGGTAGTAGATCCGACCAGTTTGTGCAATTAGTCTGGCTGCTAAACTATGGTCCTGGATTATAATAGATTAAGCTATTATTACTACGAGAAAGTTGTATGATGTAAAGTGAGCAGATTTTCTAAATGTAATTTCGTATTATGTAAATGTGTTTTATTATTAGTGCATTTTAATATTACATATTATATCCGATTTTACATATTTATTACATATTCTTACTGTTTTCATTACATATTTATGTACATATTTTCACGTTTAATATTACATATTTTTCCGGTCTCTACTTATGACTAATCGTAAAAAGTCGACTGCGGCGTCGCGAGATCGGTGAACGATAGCAAAGAGCGAGGGACAGGTAATAACTGCACAACTTTTCTTGACCGATGACCTTGCTTTCCCCTCACTTGAGTAATACACAGTTGCAGGCGAAAGCTCATAGTGAGCACCGATGACAACATTCCAAACATAGAAACTTCGTTGGCGCGAAACAGAAGCTAGTCAAAACTATTGTAGTTGCTTTTAAAGTCGAGAATTTCTCTTCAGGTTTATTCTCAACAATATATAAAGAAATTACTGAAGCATGTCCAGGTCCTTTAAAGGAGGCACCTCCAATTCCTGGGAAAGGTAAGAGGACGTATATTAGCGGCCATGCGTTCGAAATTAGGCGTAGAACATACTCAAGGATATTTTGTGTTCGTTGCTTACGCCAAAGTTCGGAGCCTCGTGTAGTAATTTCATCTTCAATGTTTGAGGTTGTAAACACGACGCCATTTCGCTAGATGGTCCATGCTGTCGTACATTGAATTGAGTCGTTTTCATCAAGTTCTTTACGACAAGGAAGAAGGCCCCATTTTCTGATTTGTATGTTTTACTTATAAGTAAGGTATTTAATGTAAGAGATCATATAATGATGTTGTTCTATGGCCTGCATTAATATTCAGTAAAGGCTTGGATAACAGTCACGATTTTTCAACCACCAAACGGCTACCCACTACTTGCAAGGCATGGCCACTGGACTCCCGAATCCTGGACCTCTTCATTTCATTATTTTTCTGTGAAATTCCTGTTGGTTTGTTGTTGTTGTTGTTGTTTTTCAGCATTAAATTTGACAGGTCTTGTAGAAACGTCCGTGAACAAAAATATAATTTGAAAAAGAAAACTAAATATTTTTGCTTAAACTTAAGTATTATAATAGTGGTGTGTCATCCGGAAACATTACTGGCAATTTGTAACAGTTGGCGCCATAACTTACCTTTATTTATTTTACACGAACAACTAAGGATTGCATTTTTAAAATCAACAAATATTAAATCATAATTATTACAATTGCTTGTACTTGTAATGCTTTTGTTATTATACACTGTAATATCATCACCTGGATGCCTGCAGGGATGAACTGAATGGAACAAATCGCGCTTCGCTGACGATCCAGCTTGACCGCCTCGCCACGGAGCGCGAGCATCGCCTGGTGGTGACAGGGCCTTTGGACGTAGTCGGTGAGTCGCAGGAAATACCTTTTCGATGTCTACACAATTAACAATAATTACCAATAAAAAACATCATCTTCTGGATCAATACTGCCTCTCCACTTCCCCACCTCTATCAGGCACCGCGGCTGTTGTGGGCAGGTCTACTGAACATTGTGTCATCCTTTTTACTTTCCCGTATGCGTACGTATACACGGAGTGATATACGTAGTATAAGGAAAGTTATGTAATGCTGCGCGAAAAAATGGCCAATTTTCGGCGGAAAAAAATTAATTGCCGGGCCGTGAAAACGAATAAGTGGATAAAACCAGTTGCTAAATTAAGAAAAAAAATCCCCTAACACGTGGTGTAGCCAGAAACCCTGTTTTCTAGGTCCTTAACACCGGAAACCCAATTGAAAGAAAAACGTCCGTCTGTCCGTCTGTCCGTCCGTCTGTCTGTCTGTCTGTCTGTCTGTCTGTCTGTCTGTCTGTCTGTCTGTCTGTCTGTCTGTCTGTCTGTGAACACTGCTAGCGCCTAAACCACACGTACGATTTCTTCCAAAATGAATATTCCCAAGTCGATCTGATTCTAGTCAAAGCTTTGGGATTTTGAAAAAGATTCTTCAAAATTTGGGGCTACTTTATATGAAGCCCCCCGGGGATTTTCAAAATTTTCTCAAAAATGGCTCAAAATTTTTTCTTTAAATTTCTTGTATGAATAGAGTAAAATACACTTATTAACATGGCATAGGTCCAACTTTCACGGATAACTCTGAATTTTCGAAACTTTGAAAGTTTGAATTTTTTTCGGCGTCTTTCTCCAACTACAAAATTTAAGATGGTGGTTTTTTCTTGAAAAAAAATTGTTCTGCATATTGAGTTCTTTCAAAAAGGTCATGTAAATGTTTTTCAAAATTTTAGTAGTTCTCGTGCAATATTGCGTGCAATATGTGCAATTTTAAAAAATTAAAAAAAACAAGACTTTCTCAAAAACGGCTCCAATTTTTTTCTTTAAAACTTTTAGTAGGGATAGTGGTAAATGTACCCTATCAGATGACATAAAAGCCATATTGCTCTATCGGTTGGTTTTTTCATAAATTACAAAAATTTAAATTTTTTGACTTGTCTCTCACGTCGTTAATATTTACATTATCGGCGTTTTTTTATATTATTATATTTACGAGTATATATGCTTTAAATAATGTCAAGTAAAGTTTTTCGAAAACAACCGTTTTTTGTGAAAAGTAGCTCAAAATTTCGCATTTTCAGAAACGCTCTAACGCCATTTTCTCATAAATGGCCAAAAAAACTCTTCAAACTTTTCGATCGGATAATGCTAATGGCACTCTTTAATATGACAAAGTTTATTTTGAGATATTTTTTTGTTTTTTTCAAAAATTACACGTATATATTTTTTTAATGGATCTCTCACATCTTTAATATTCACATTGCCAGCAATTTGTAAACATTATTATATTTGTGAGTGTAAGTGCTTCAAATAAAGTATTTTGAAAACTCAAATATTTTCTGTGAAAATGAGCTTCAAATTTCGCACTTTTAGTAGTTCTAAAACGCCATTTTCTCTTAAACGGCACATAATTTTTAAAAGAAAATTGCCATTTATGACTAGGTTTTTGTGTTCTTTAATATTCTAAAATGAATGTTTCCGTTCTAACAATAAGAAACCAAAAAATTAAGAAAATGTCAAAAAAATGTACTTTTGGCGTTGATAGATGACACCTGGCAAGAAAGAGTTTGTGGCAATTCCGAATAGGTAGCGAAGACCCAAGGAAATAGAAAACTAATACGGAAAAGTCTGTGCCATTCTGTCGCACCACTAGTTTGTGTTTGACATTTGAGAATCAATTAGTTTGGAAGTGACGAGTAATATCAACAGCTTCTCCCGTTGTTGATAAGCAAACCTAGTTGTCATAAGTAGAACAGAAAATAGGGAGGATTTATTGGAAATTGCCCTTTGCCATATGGAATTTTTGTATATTGGGGTAAGGTTCTATAAATTAAATAACATTCGTTAGCGTTAGGATCACTTAAGGCTAGAATTCAATAACGTTTTAGGGCGCTGGCTGCCTATATTATGCACTATAATGAATTTAGGGTCTTATCTCTTTTGGTGACGAGTTGACTACGACGAGGCTGTAATAGCGATGAACGACCGTGAAGTAAAAGTTCAATTGAAAATGGCGCGTTGTAAGCAATTGAGAAAGTATTAAATAAAAAATGTTGGGCATAAAATGTGTTGGAAGTTATAGGTTGGAGAGGTTCAAGAATGATTTATATTAATCGGTATGCCGAAGGCCGGAGCTCCGTCTTCAATTTCCACCGGCGTAGCGAAGCGTCAAAACTCAAGTTAAAAGTGCTCGGCAGAGAAGCATTTTGGAATAAAATCGCAAATTATGCGTCTGATAGACTCAAGAATGTTTTATGTTAATCGCGTTGGCTGGAGTGTTGTAAAATTGGAGACCCCTAGCGTAGCGTCACTGGGCCTTACAAGTTTGTTATAAATATGAAGCCATTCCTTATATTCGCCCAGGTCATTAGCCATGTTTTCTCTCATTCGTTTCGATAAAGCAGAAGAGACGTAATTGAAGACAAAATAAAAAAAGGATATAAGTGCCATTTGTGTTTAATTTACATTTTTACCAGAATAATGATGAATTAAACAAGCATTCAACATAAATAAGAACACAAATAAGTCCAGACACATTTCTTGTTAGTGTTATGGGGTGATTATAAATGGCAGGAGTTGCTTCTGCCAATAGGTTTTAACGTACATACAAACTAATTTTCACGAAAATGCGAAAATGGGACTTTTATCCTTTTTTATTTCAAACCTTCAAGTAAAAGATGGTCGTATCAACCTCTCCCATTGATTAGCGACTCTGTTGTAATTTACAAATCTACAAATAATTAATTCACATAATTTCTCAATTACAGTGATATAACACTATACATAACTTTTAACACGCATTTATTTACAGTTTTTATACACATGACTTACAATTTATAAAGTTTTACAAATCAATTTGTTCAGTGTACTTACATTTTTATATGGCGTTAAATAGAATTTATACACATGAAAAAGACAATGCAATACAAAATCTTAGCCTTGACTCAGCTGCGGTAGAGACATTTCCTATCCGAGCGTTTTATAGTGGCTGTAGTGCTTGTAAAGCTTGTTCGAAATGAACACGTATTCTTCAAGATTATTAACGTTTCTTGAAGGAAACAAAAGTACATTTTCTTTCCTTCGAATTCGCCTACTAGGAATAAGGTGTTACAATGGCAACCAACGAAGCGACAACTGCTGGGAAGACCTCTGACTACAGGAGCCAGACCGCTGAAGATTGACCGAGTTGTAACAAAGTTGTGTAAAACCCCTGAGAAAAACTTTGGTATCACTCGATGGAAAAAGTTACAGTTCGTCTTTAGAAAAGTACGTAAAAGCGCTAGCAGTACCTATTCATCCTAGATACAGTAACAAAATAATGTCCTTAAGCATAAAAATTATCTTTCAGAGATCATCACAGGTTAGTATTACCTGATTTACATACTAATATGCGATATTCCTTTAACGCACAATAAGGAATGCGTGTTTAAAATGTATCGCTGGCTTCTGACGAAAAATATGAGTTTTCCCAGTTTCAAAGTAGAATTAACGATTAATCTAAGATTAATATGATTTATCTAAGAAGGATCCACATAATATTTCTGAATACAAAAATGAATGCATGAATTGGACCATTGCTTCCATAAGAATTTATTCAAAATCTTACGCGCTCACGTTGCGGCTTACTAGACGCTGTTTTCATTTTCAACAGATTTGTATGAGAGTACGAGTCTTTAAGCGAGTATTTGCAGGTCAGAAGTTCCTTACAAGGATTGAGTCGGATAAAAATTCATTTTATTTACAACCACTAACAAAAGAAAACCTATTGTCAATACATACTTGTAAATCTTATATTCACTCACATTGCATACAAATGCACACTTACGCTGCAACTACACTGGAGGGAAGACCACCGAGAGAGAATGCAATTGCCTTTATACACTCGGAACACTTTTGCTTACTCATTTGGAATGTGGGTGCGAATTGATGGGCGGGGGAACCCTGAGACTGCCCACACTTAAGAGTTTGATGCGCCTTGTTGGGATAGTATTAACTTCTCCTCGCCAATAAATCCATATTAGGTTCAGTTCACACTCTGAAACTTGCAAATGAAACGAAGTGAATTGCACAAGAAAACGTTCGCGAAAATATTCTGAAGATTCATTCTGATTGTGTTGCGAAAGCGAAGATTGTCTTCTTTGCACTCCATTGAAGGGCTCGGCTGTAGAGAGTCCAATGTTACATTTTCGATCAAAATAAAGTATTCCTGGTAAAATACTAGCTTCGTTTATTATTACATTTTGAGCAAGAATGACGCTGACGAAAAAATTACGCTGAAATCTTTATCGTCTTATTTCTCAGAACGCATTCGTTGTGGCTTAAGACAATCTAGAGCAGGAGTTCCCTTGGGGGTCGATATTTTGAAGGGAGTCAATGATTATCAAGGGGTCGTTAGGGGGATCAATAGCCGAATATGAACCTGCGCCTTATCAGTGAAATCAAGATCCCATTCATTAAAAAAATTAATGAACTAGATCAATTGTTTTGATCAAGTTCAACAATACAAATAACAATAAATTATAAATTTGCTCCATGATTTTGGATTTTACATAACGAAAAGATTATGGGGTCGATGAAATAAACAATTTTCTTAATAGGGGTACGAGAAAGAAAAAGTTTGGGAACCCCTGATATAGAGCCAAATCCTTCAATTCTTCGATTCGCCCCCACTCACTAGTTTTGAACGCGCCTACCCCCTGTGGAGAAAACTGCCAACTCGCACACTCTCCACAATATAGAAAGATTACGCAGGGGCTGCTTTGACACTTACTGCTTGGCTATTGCTGGCAACATAAATGCGGGTGTGCATGCCCTGAGTTTGTCAAGGGGTTCGTTTACATTAGCTCACTTGTAAGTGGCTTCACCACAATCTCTTGGAATGCCATCGTCTTATGTGCCATTTATTTTCCCCCAGACATGTCAAACCGGTCCCTACTTAGAGTAGCTTTTCTACCGACGTTACCACCGAGCGTGAGGTCTACGTCGGGGGGAAGAACTGGAAGCAGGTCTCGGTGAGGCGGGCCGACGCGGCCGTAGTACATGACTTCGCCGATGATCTTCTCGGCGAGCAGGCGCTGGTCCTCGCGCATGGCGCGCAGCTGGAAGGCCAGCCGCCGCCCCACCACGGCGTACTCGTCGTCGACGGGCGCCGGGGGGCACGCCGCCCCCGCCCCCGCGTACACCGGGTAGGCCGTGGCGACGGCGGCGGACGCGTCCAGCACCGTGTCCTCCGCCTCGAAGTCGAGCGGCTCGCTCTTGACGTGCAGCTTGGCCCGCTTGCTGGCGTGCTGGCCGTTGGGCAGCCCCTCGGCGGCGTCCGCCGGGGACGAGGAGTGCGAGGCGGCGGGGGTGGCGGCGCTCGCGGCCTCCAGCGACGCCGCCAGCTCCACCTCTGGCTGCTGGAACCAAGCGACTGGGCGTTAGTGTGCACTTGCGTATTGGTAGGGTTACCAGAAGTAGTTGAAGAAATCAGGATTGATCCCGACTGTACGGTGCCCCTTGCTGTCACAGCCTCCTTAATACGTTCGTATCATTCACTACGTAGTTTGAATACTAGAGGCGTTCTTATAATGTGCTTACTGAAGTGATTTCTTATAAAAGTGAATTGGTAATTATGCGATGGATAGACTCAAGGTTATTTATAGTGAACGCGAGGGTTCGAGACTCGCCGTGACTTGGATCCGGGCGAGCGAAGCGAGAAAACTTACTTTTGAAAGTAATTTGGCATTATAATGAGGCGGAGACAAAGCGTATGTGGGCGTCTCAAAACTTTACGAGCCATGAAAATCGCTTATCGGTATGATACTTACGAACGTATTTAGGAGGCCGTGACAGCGAGGAGCACCGTACAGTCGCGATCAACCGAAATCAGGATCATTAGATCGAAAAATCAGGACGTTTTTAATAATGACATGCAGGTACGAAGTTCTTACACTACTACAGAAGAGAGTGTAGAAATTCTGAAGCGGTATTGTTGACGTAATTACATGAAGAAATAAAAAAAGTCATCTCCGTCAACTTATTGAGTTGATGGAGAAAACTTATTTTATTTCTTCATACAGAAGAGAAATCAATTTATATGTTAATACTGCACTTCGCGGTAAATTATATGACTGTCACAGCTTTATTATTAAGGATTCTTCGCGTCGGTTTCAATATTCCCCATTCATATTTATGAATAAGACTTTTTTATTGTTAGAAACACGTAGTTTCACTCCTAATATCACTTTTCCGCTAAAGCAATTTTTGTATATTTATTTTAAAAATATTTAAACCAAATTAACACTAAATAGATGATACATATTAAAAATCAGGACTTTTGAAAACAAAGCAAGACAGTGTCTGAATATCAGGAGATGTCCTGATAAATCAAGACGTCTAGTAACCCTATTTGTTGGTAGAAAATTGGAAAATACAGTTGACTATGGGTGTACTGAACTGAGTGTGAACTTTCGGTTGTAGTGAACTGAAGTCATTGGACCGTATCTACAGGTATAACTAATAAGTACTTCAACTTTGTAGTGAACTCTCAACATGAACTAGGTAAGTAGCTTCCAGGAAAAAAAATCACCTCAGTTCCACGAATTCATTTGGTGAGTAAATGGCCCTCATCCAATAATAATTTATAGCTTCTGATCTCAAAATTTTCAAAAATAAATGTTCCTTAATTTATGTTCATCGTCCTTCGTATATCTGTAGTACATATTAAAATAAATTTTGTTCATTTCTTAAGCTGCCACGCTGCTGTATGACATCGTCACGGAGCGGCGCCGGCGATGCCAGGGCGGCGTTAATGTACGGGCCCCCGTGTTCAAGGACCCTCGATAGTCTTAAAAATATTTAATACTAAAAAAATATTTAAAAACGTATAAAAAGTAATGAATGATTAAACTATATGCAAAAAATGGCATAACGGAGTGTTGTGTCGCTCATCATTGGATAATATTTATAACTAGCTGGTACCCGGCGCGTTGCTGCCGCAGAAGAAATAATTGAGGAAATATTCCTCTCTCCTTCTGTCTTTTTCCTCCTCTCTCCCTCCCCCTCTCTTTTTCCTCCTCTCTCCTACCCCGTCTGTCTTCTTCCTCCTCTCTAATTTTCCCAACTCTCTCTCTTTTCCATCAGTCTCTCTTCTTCCCCTCCGTGCCTCTTCTTCCCCTCCGTGCCTCTTCTTCCCCTCCGTGCCTCTTCTTCCCCTCCGTGCCTCTTCTTCCCCTCCGTGCCTCTTCTTCCCCTCCGTGCCTCTTCTTCCCCTCCGTGCCTCTTCTTCCCCTCCGTGCCTCTTCTTTCCCTCCGTGCCTCTTCTTCCCCTCCGTGCCTCTTCTTCCCCTCAGTCCCTCTTCTTCCCTTCCGTCTCTCTTCTTCCCCTCCGTCTCCTTCCCCTCTGTGTCCCGCTCTCTCATTCTCCTCTCTATTTCCCTCTCTCCATTTTCCCTCACTCTATTTTAACTATTTTCCGTATCTTTCACTGTTTCCCCCTCTTTCTCTATTTCTCCCTCTCTATTTCCTTCTCTCTCTATTTTCCCTCTAGCTGGTACCCGGCGCGTTGCTGCCACAGAAGAAATAATTGAAGAAATATTCCTCTCCCCCCTCTCTTTTTTTCTCCTCTCTCCCTCCCTCTCTGTCTTTTTCCTCTCTCTATCTTTTCCAGCTCACTCTGTTCTACCTCTGTGTTTCTTCTTCCCCTCTGTGTCTCTTTTCCCCCACTCTCTGACTTTCTTTTCCCGCTCTCTTGTTTCCCCCACTCTCTGTTTACCCTCTCTCTATTTTCCTTCCCTTTTCACTATTTTCCATATCTTTCTCTATTTTCGTCTCTCTCTAGTTTCCCTTCTTTCCTTTTATCTCTTTTTTCCGTCTCTCTTTTTCCCTCCCCTCTCATCAACTTACGCCGCCTGCTCCCCGTGTTCTCCTCGATCTCGCCCCACGGCACACGGCAACGCCCAGCAACAATGAAGCTCACGTGAATTGGGAATTGCATTTAACTGAAACGCCATCATGTGCTCTCGCGCCATCTAGTGGAGTTACAATAATTGTACTATGCCTATGTGCAAGCAATAAATTGACACATTTTTATCGCATTTGGATGCCTTCTACGGCAGTGCATTAAGCAAGAACCAAAAACCATTGATTTTTATTTATTAGACTAATTTTCTGCATAATTATTTTTCGTGAAATTTTCCGGTATTTTAATAGTTATTCTGCTATTCAGGGCGAAGATGAATCCAACAAATCGGAGATAATTAAAATTGGTCCAGTCGTTCTTGAGTTATAAATGATTTAATTAACCCGACTTTGTTTTATTTACTTAGATCTGCACGACTTTGGGTAGGTGGGGGTAAAATTGAGAAGCGCCGGACCACCAAAAATGTAATGGAATGTTCAAAAAGATCTCATCATTTAGAATACGTTGCGAGAAATGTTTCTTTGAGAAGTTATTTAACGATATAGATTCAAACTGTGTTGCGGGCTGCGTTTGCATGAATATCTAGTTTTTTATTCTTCAGCGCCATGTAGTGCCTTTTTTTCGATATTTTATTATTTATTCTGTTATTCGGGACGGAGATGAATCCAACAAAACAGATATAATTAAAATTGGCCCAGTCGTTCTTGAGTTATAAGTGGTGTAACTAACACAACTTTGTTATATATAGAAGATATGGTATGTTTCTGGTTGATGCGAAGACGTCACTTAGTGATGAGAAGTTAATTTTTTTAACAAAACTTTTCTTTAAACACGATCGGTGAAAGTAAGAGTAGAGGTCCCCCAAACTGTTACTCTCTCTCTCTCTCTCTCTCTCTCTCCTCTCTCTCTCTCTCTCTCTCTCTGGGCGACGCACTGCCCTACCGTCCTATTGTCTCGCCTAGGGAGGTGGGGCCCCACTATTCCATCGCGTGAGGGGAAGGCTCTGGCGTCGCCACTGCAAACGACGCCTCACCACATCCCAAAAGTCCGGGGTTGAGCTCTTCAACTGCCCCAAGCGGAGAGTGAAAATAATATATTGATTAGAAACCACAGAACTCCGAAAGGTATTGTATACTGTATGTATACAATTTGAATTTGTCTTCGATTTTCGAGGTCACGTCTCTTGATTTCCTAGTGAGCAGTTTTTCTCCCATTAATCGTGTAAGAAATGTTCGAAGTGCCATGTATTGTCTCTAGAGCTTTGGCTTTAGATTGCCCGCGAACGATCGTGCAGCGCTCACGTGTCCAGGGACGCTATCTCTGCTCAGGGTCAATATCAAGCACAAAGAATAGTACAACATACAATAATTTAGTTCAGCTATAGTTTAGTTCAGTTTCAGCAAGCACAAAGGATAGTACATCTACTTTAGTTCAGTTTCAGCAAGCTCAAAGAATAGTACAACATATAGTGTAGTTCAGCTACAGTTTTGTTCAGTTTCAGTTCGGTTCAGTGTTGTACTTCAGTTTCTCGACCAATGAACCTCTTTCCGATAAGTTTTTCGTCCTGTTCTCCCTAATCCGTCAGCCAATGCTGAGATGAACACTGAAATTGCAACTTCACATCAATATAGCATCATTATGGGAAGATTTCTCTGACCTCTATTCCTTCTTGAGAACGAATTAGAGGTAAGAGATTGTTATTTTATCAGCAATACTACAAATCAAATCTGTAGTTCGTTTGCCGAGGCGAATACTCGTGAACAAACATTTCTTGTACCTTTTCTATTACTCGGGAGCTAATATTTTTAGTATGGGTACATTTCTAGTTACGCACAATGTCCATAAATGTAAGTTCACAGCAAAAATGTCCACAATACGATCCCCTGAATAATTTATACAAATCAAAATAGATGAAGTTATCTCTCTAATTTTTATGATATCTATATTTTCTCTTTGTTTGATAGAAATATATTGCCTTCATCGTTAATAACATTCATATTCAATTTTTCGCATTCTTGTTGACAATCGAAATGTATCGCTGTAGAAATTAAAAACAATTTTTAAGATAATTCGCAATGGAAACTTATAATTTCTCACAGACGATGAAAATTCTTGTGAGTAATTTACCACTTCTATTCCCTCAGTAAAAAGGGAAACAAAAATGCATTGGAGGAGTTCCAAAAGAAGTTTTGTCAATGAAACGTTATCATCCAAAACATTCCTCTGAGCGTTAATTACAGTGGACGTTGTATGCTACTGGACATTTAGATACTGGTCATTACATGGACATATAAATAACTAGGACAAAACAATATTGGACCTATAATGAAGTGGACATTTATACAAATGGACATTGCCACAAATGGGCACTTTTCCAGTAAACGTTTTACCTGTGGACCAAACCAGCCAACCACGATCGATAATACATTTATTCATAATGCACGAATAGGAAAAAAGGGTGAGGTAGCGATTCTGGAGCTCAAGAAAACGTGCGCAAATTGTACATTTCCCCTAAACAACGCATACAGTTTTACTTTTTTTAGGGAAAATAAAATGTAACAATAATTTTTCATTAATATAATTCATTCTTGTCTTTTGTATATATAATAAATAAATCTTTTAGAATTATTTTATGAAATCTGCATTGTAATTGAAAAGCTAGTGGCTTTTCATTAAAAAGACTTTCCGGTATTAGTTTTCTATTTCCTTTGGTCTCGACTAGCTATTCGGACTTGACACACACCAAAATGCACGTCTATCGCTGCCCATGCAGTTGCCATCTATCGCCGCCCACACTACATTTTTTTGACATTTTATTAATATTTCGGTTTCCTAATAGTAGAACAGAAATATTTT